>CM076577.1:1149765306-1149943535 GCA_034641835.2 Pinus albicaulis | reverse complement strand
GAAAAGAAAGCGAGTCGTTCGCAAAAAGATAACCATACCTAATTATGACAAAAGAAGCGATAACCATACCTAATTCTGACAAAAGAACGTTGAACGCATTCCGGAAAAGGGAAATCAACGCATGCGTGTGGTCATATCTTATTTGTGCATTGTGATGTAAGAATTTGTGGAAGTACCAGGAATTGCAGAGCAAATTATTCTGAGACACATGGATGACATATATTTGTGAAAGTTGCAGGAATTGCAGAGCAAGGTAATCTGAGACAAAGATGGATAACGAGTATCTTATAATCTGCCCTGAGAATGGAGGGATTTTAGATGTCCTGCGTTTTCTCTTCTTCTCCCGGAGAGGACATCGCTTCATTGATTATCTCGAGCATGTGGAGGATCGAATTGATACATTCGATAGGCGCTGGATCATCACAGTTTTGATTCTCGCAAGGAAATTTCTCCACTTGGGAGCCATGTTAGAAATATTAAAGTCACCTGCCGTGCCTTGGGCAGTGACAGGAAGAACAAAGTACAAGGAAGCAGAAGATTGAGTGAGCAGCACTCTGTATTTAAGAAGAATGGAGAACCGTAAGGAAAATAATTAATTTAGATATGGGCTGCAGCCAAGATAGCAGAGAGATTAAATGGATGATGGGTGAAGTTATTTCTTTTTGGAGTGGATCAGAGATTTTGTCTACGGAGGAGCAGAATGAATTAAAAATGGTCAAGTCGGGCGTAAATGCCCTCAACAACCAAAATGAATGAATTTGAATTAAACAGGCGAAAGTCACTTATGAAGCGGAAGGACAAGTGGTCCCTACCACTTGAGCGCAAAAGCGCAAGATCGCAAAAGCGCAGATCGCAAGTTTCATAGAACAAATGTCTTGTTGATGTGAAGAATCGCGATGCGATGCGATCACAATCGCAATCGCAATCGCAATACATATATATAAATAACATTACAAAGTCATCCTCCCGCAGCAGCGAGGCCCGTGGGTCTGCATGATCACGTGGCAGTATATCGCAAGATAGCAATCGCATTGTCGCGATATCGTGATATCGCAAGTTTTGTTCCGCCCATTCCAATATGTCATCGCAATTTGTTGCGATGCGATGCTGCGCCATCGCACATCGCATATCGCACGTTGCAAGAGTCGCAGGTCGCATTTTTTTTTTGTTCCACCGTTCCGCCATATCGCAAATCGCAATTTGGCCGACTGCGATGTGGACCCCACTCGTATGTTGCGCTGTATCAAAAGTTTTATGTTTTTGCAAAGTTTTTCCTTTGTATTTTGATTTTATGTTTTTCAATGTATTTTTGTTCCGCCGCGCCATATAAAAGGAGAAAAGGCCCGAGAGGCAAATATGAATGAATGTATTGTTAGTGTGATCGCTGTGAGAGCCCGCAGGCAAAGAAAACACAGCAAGAAGAACGAAAGCACAGTTAGTGTGTTCTTGAGAGACAGAGAGTTGTTTGAGTGCACAGCGTTTGTAGCAGTCAAATATATTTTGTGAATCCCTCACTGTTGAGGAAGAAAATTTGTAACAGTTTTTTTTGTTCTGTTCAATGATATAGAAGAAAGCATTTTCATGCCATCTCTGTTTGCAAATCAAAATTTCAACATGGTATCAGAGCTAGTCTAGGCTCTTTGAAGAATTCAAAGAAGCTGAAGAAGAAGACCGGTTGCAGCGTTTTCTCCAGCAGCGTGAAAAGCTCAACAGAAGTCAAAAGTCAGGTATTTCTCAAAGATAACAGAGTTGTTATTTTGTTTGAAGAGTTTTTTTTTTCTTTCAGAAAAAGGAAAGACAGTTTGTTTAAGTTTAGAAGTTCAGTTCAAGAGCAATGGCTGGACCAACTATTGGTATGAGTCTTGGAAATGTTCAACTTCCACAGTTTAATGGAAAGAACTATGATTATTGGGCCATTACCATGAGAACCCTATTTGTATCACAAGACTTATGGGAACTAGTAGAAGATGGTTTTATAGAACCAGCTGATGAGCAGGCTTTTAATGCCTTAACTCAAGCAGAGAAAGATATGTTGAAGAATAATAGGAAGAAAGATGCCAAAGCTCTCTTCTGTTTGTATCAAGCTATAAATGAGAGTGTGTTTCCAAGGATAGCAGCAGCTAAGAAATCCAAGGAGGCATGGGAAACTCTGAAAGTAGCCTATCAAGGTATGGAGAAAGTTAAGACAGCAAAACTTCAGTTGCTGAGAAGAGATTTTGAAACTCTTTGCATGAAAGATTCAGACAGTGTTGATACATTATTTACACATGTGATTGGGATTGTAAATCAGATAAGATCCCATGGAGAAAATATTGAAGATAGAAGGATTGTGGAGAAAATTTTGAGATGCTTACCCTCAAAGTTTGATGTTATTGTAACCACCATAGAAGAGACCAAAGATCTCTCACAGTTCACAGTGGATGAACTTCATGCCTCACTAATAACTCATGAACAGAGATTGAGCAGAGATGAAAACTCATCTCTTGAGCACGCCTTCAAGACCCAGATGCCTTCAGGAAGAGGAAGAGGTCAAGGTAGAGGAAGAGGAAGAGGCAGAAGCCAGAATAGAGGTGGAAGGAACAGCCCTTCACACTCACATGGAAGGAGTGACAGTCAAGGTCAGAGCCACGGCCAATGCAATAGCCAGCAAGGTGGACATCAACACCAACATGCTCATGGACAAAGGTATGATAAATCCAATGTCCAGTGTCATTATTGCAAGAAATATGGGCACTATGCCAATGAATGTAGAAAGAAGCAAAATGACATGAAAAATAAGCAGAATGCTAATATAGCAAAAGAAGAAAAGAACCCAAGCAATGTGTTGTTAGCTTGTAATGTAGCACAAGATAAAAATGATGATGTTTGGTTCTTAGATTCAGGTTGTAGTAATCATATGACTGGCAACAAAGCAATGTTCGCCAATCTTGATGAAGAAGTTAAATCTGAAGTGACCACTGGGACTGATACTAAAATCTCTGTCAAAGGGAAAGGCAGAGTGAGTATTAGAGCAAGAAATGGGGAGCAGAAATTTGTTCCTGATGTGTATTATGTTCCAGGTCTGAAATGTAATCTTTTGAGCGTTGGGCAGCTCATAAACAAAGGTTACAATGTAATTTTTAAAGATGATGTGTGCACAATAAAAGATATACCTCCAAGCAAGAAAATCATTGCTGAAATTCAAATGACCAGCAATAGAATGTTTCCGCTCAAGCTCAACATTGACTTGAAAGGAAAAGGAAAGAATGTAGCAGCTGTAACTCAAGAAGCCTTCAAGAAGGAAGAGAAAGATGAAAATTGGTTATGGCACCTGATATTTGGACATCTCAATTTCGGAGGATTGAATTTGATGCACAGAAAAGGAATGGTAAGAGGTTTACCATTGATTGAAAAGCCTGACAGCCTATATGAAGGCTGCATCTTGGGAAAACAACACAGAGAAAGTTTTCCTTTAGGGAAAAGCGTAAGGGCGAAAGCACCTTTGGAAATAATCCACTCAGATTTATGTGGGCCGATGCAAACAGCATCAGTTTCAGGCAGCAATTACATGCTGACCTTCATAGATGATTTCACAAGAAAAGTGTGGGTTTATTTTCTGAAATATAAGAGTGAAGTCTTTCAGAAATTTTGCCACTTTAAAGCTCTTGTAGAGAAACAAAGTGGGCTGTACATTAAAGTCCTCAGAACTGAAAAAGGAGGAGAATATATGTCAAAGGAATTTCTGCGTTTCTGCAGAGAGAATGGCATACACAAGTAGTTTACCACAAGGTACACACCGCAACAGAATGGAGTTGCTGAAAGGAAGAATCGAACCATAATGGAGATGGTGAGAAGTATGCTAAAGGCAAAGCATTTACCAAATGAGTATTGGGCAGAAGCAGCAAACTGTGCTGCATATATTTTAAATAGATGCCCTACAAAAGCAGTGATGAAAAAAGTTCCAGAAGAAGCGTGGAGTGGCAGAAAACAGGGTGTCACCCACATGAGAGTCTTTGGGTGTGTAGCATATGTACACATTCCAGACAAATTGAGAAATAAGTTGGATAGTAAGGGGGAGAAGTGCATTTTCCTTAGATATTGTGAAGATTCCAAAGGATACAGATTGTATAACCCATCCACAAAGAAGTTTGTAATAAGAAGAGATGTGCAATTCATTGAAGAGGAAGCATGGGATGGAAGCATTGAGAAAATAGTCAATGTTAAAAACTGTTTGTCTCATGATGAAGATGAAGGAGATGTGGTTGAAATCAACAACCCATTCATTGCACAACCTCCACCAGCACAAGGCCAGCAAGGGACGCCTCAAGCGGCAGTGAGAACACCCTTGAGAAGAAGCGGGAGTGCATCTCCAAGTACACCACAAGGAGCAGAATCGAGTGCTTCATCAAGCACGACTACACCAAGTGAAAGAGGAACAAGATTCAGAAGCCTTAGAGAAATATATGAGCAAGGAGAAGCAAACGAAGGTATGAATTCCTTATTTGCTTTGTATTGTCAAGTTGATGATCCTATTCATTTTGAAGATGCTATTAAAGATAGAAAATGGATAGAAGCTATGGATGAAGAAATTAAAGCCATAGAGAAGAACAAAACATGGGAGTTGGTTGATCTCCCAGAAGGAAAAGAAGTCATTGGAGTTAAATGGGTCTATAAGACCAAAAGTAATGCTGAAGGAAAGATAGAAAGACACAAGGCCAGACTTGTTGTCAAAGGATATAAGAAGAAGCATGGTATAGATTATGAAGAAAATTTTGCACCAGTTGCAAGAATGGAAACCGTGAGAGCAGTGCTGTCCATAGCAGCACAAAACAAATGGAAAGTATATCAGATGGATGTAAAATCTGCATTTTTAAATGGAGTTTTAATGGAAGAGGTATATGTGGAACAACCTCTCGGATATGAGAAGAAAGGCCAATAGCACAAGGTCTTCAAATTGAAGAAAGCTCTTTATGGGTTGAAACAAGCACCAAGAGCGTGGTACAGTAGAATAGATTCCTATCTATTGGAGAATGGATTTGAAAAGTGTGAGGGAGAACCCACCCTCTACATCAAAGAAAAAGATGGTAAAATTTTGATTGTTGTTTTATATGTTGATGATTTAATTTTTACAGGTAATGATGATTACCTTGTTGAAAATTTTAAAACAGTCATGAAGGATGAATTTGAAATGACTGACATGGGTTTATTAAGATACTTCTTGGGAATAGAAGTGGAGCAAGGTGAGAAAGGGATTTTTATATCTCAAGAAAAGTATGTAAATCAAGTTTTAGAAAGATTTAATATGCAGGAGTGCAAAGCTGCAATTACTCCCACAGTAATGGGATTGAAGTTGAGAAAAGATGACAACAGCAAGGATGTTGATCCAAGTTTGTATAAAAGCATAGTTGGCAGCCTCATGTATTTGACTGCAACTAGACCGGATATTATGCATGTTGTTAGTCTAATTTCCAGATTTATGGAGAAGCCAAAAGAGGCACATTGGCAAGCAACAAAGAGAATTCTGAGGTATGTGAAAGGAACAAAAAGATTTGGTATTTTATATACAGCTTCAGAAAATTCAGAATTAGTTGGATACACTGACAGTGATTGGGTTGGAAGTGTAGATGATCGGAAGAGCACTTCCGGTTATGTTTTTCATATGGGCTCAGGAGCCATTTCATGGGCTTCCAAGAAACAGCCTATTGTAGCATTGTCTACAGTAGAGGCAGAATATGTGGCAGCTACAGCAGCAGCATGTCAAGCAATTTGGATGAGAATAATGTTGAGAAGTTTGTGCCAAGAACAGGTAAAGGGCACTGTGATTTATTGTGACAATAGCTCAGCTATTGCTTTATCAAAGAATTATGTGTTTCACAAAAGAACGAAACACATGGACACAAAGTTTCATTATATCATAGAATTGGTGAACAATGGTGAAATTGTTTTACAACATTGTAGAATAGAGGAGCAATATGAAGATATTTTAACTAAACCATTGGGACAGAAGACCTTTGAATTTTTAAGAAAATGCTTGGGTATGATGGACAACCTAGCAGCTGACTTTAAGGGGGAGTGTTAGAAATATTAAAGTCACCTTCCGTGCCTTGGGCAGTGACAGGAAGAACAAAGTACAAGGCAGCAGAAGATTGAGTGAGCAGCACTCTGTATTTAAGAAGAATGGAGAACCGTAAGGAAAATAATTAATTTAGATATGGGCCGCAGCCAAGATAGCAGAGAGATTAAATGGATGATGGGCGAAGTTATTTCTTTTTGGAGTGGATCAGAGATTTTGTCTACGGAGGAGCAGAATGAATTAAAAATGGTCAAGTCGGGCGTAAATGCCCTCAACAACCAAAATGAATGAATTTGAATTAAACAGGCGGAAGTCACTTATGAAGCGGAAGGACAAGTGGTCCCTACCACTTGAGCGCAAAAGCGCAGATCGCAAGTTTCATAGAACAAATGTCTTGTTGATGTGAAGAATCGCGTTGCGTTGCGATGCGATCACAATCGCAATACATATATATAAATAACATTACAAAGTCATCCTCCCGCAGCAGCGAGGCCGGTGGGTCCGCATGATCACATGGCAGTATATCGCAAGATAGCAATTGCATTGTCGCGATATCGTGATATCGCAAGTTTTTTTCTTCCCATTCCAATATGTCATCGCAATTTGTTGCGATGCGATGCTGTGCCATCGCACATCGCATATCGCACGTCGCAAGAGTCGCAGGTCGCATTTTTTTTTTTTGTTCCACCGTTCCGCCATATCGCAAATCGCAATTTGGCCGACTGCGATGTGGACCCCACTCATATGTCGCGCTGTATCAAAAGTTTTATGTTTTTGCAAAGTTTTTCCTTTGTATTTTGATTTTATGTTTTTCAATGTATTTTTGTTCCGCCGCGCCATATAAAAGGAGAAAAGGCCCGAGAGGCAAATATGAATGAATGTATTGTTAGTGTGATCGCTGTGAGAGCCCGCAGGCAAAGAAAACACAGCAAGAAGAACGAAAGCACAGTTAGTGTGTTCTTGAGAGACAGAGAGTTGTTTGAGTGCACTACGTTTGTAGCAGTCAAATATATTTTGTGAATCCCTCACTGTTGAGGAAGAAAATTTGTAACTTTTTTTTTTGTTCTGTTCAATGATATAGAAGAAAGCATTTTCATGCCATCTCTGTCTGCAAATCAAAATTTCAACAAGCCAAACCGATGGCCTTCGTCGGAGCCTGTATGGAATTCATGTTAAATCTAATCAAATAACGGAGGGCTCCAAGGAATAATGTTGAGAGTTATCACAGGTCCAAATATTCTATCGGTTACTCTGTTCATCATTTGAAGTAACAAAAAAAAAACCATTTTGATGCTTTGTTAATATTATTGACTGGATCCTTGTTTTGTTCAGGAAGAGGGATGATCATACCCCAGAGGAATAGCGAAACGTTTATAAGCGTTATTGGGCATTTGGATCTTCGCATGGATTTGGACAAAAGGGAAATAAATGCTTTGGGTCACCATGGAGTCAATGGAAGCTACAATGGTGGGACAGGTTTGATTCAAGTTGGGAGCAGGTATCTTGCAGATGTTTGCATTATGGCTTCCAAATTGGCCTATGAAAATGAGCTGGTTATCAGAAATGTTGTTGCAAAACGTTGGAAGGTAATTAATGTCCAGAATGATCTGAGTTTCTTTAATTCCACAATAGCAGAATTTCATTAGCCAGACCATGAGATTCAGTGACCATTCCACTTGCTAACAGTTTTATTTTGCAATCTTTTTGCAGATGCATTTTGTGGAATTCCTAGATTGTTGGAATTGTAAGGATTTGATCCCCTGCGATGGGTTGATTTTCATCCCTTATTTCTAATAATTGAATCTTACTGTCATTTAAGTTGGGGTAGGAATGTAATGTTGTATGTTTTTCTCTCCATGCACAGATTACCTGGCAAAAAAAACTACCCAAGCTTTTATTTTCTGTGATAAACCAGCAGATGCTATGCTGGTGGTAGTTGCTTTCAGAGGAACAGAGCCATTTGATGCAGATGACTGGAGCACAGACTTCGATTTCTCTTGGTACAAAATGGGTTCTATTGGAAAGGTTCACGTGGGGTTCCTTGAAGCAATGGGTTTGGCAGATCGTCGCGATGAACAAATCTTAAAAACACATTTGGAGCTCCAGAGGGAAGATCTAAATCGGCATAATGACATCGTTGGATTGCCAGAGGAATATGCCACAGAAGACCAGGAAAAAGCTCTGGCTTATTATGCCATATGCAGAAATCTGGGCGGATTGCTAGAAGAGCACAAGAATGCTAAGATTGTTGTGACAGGACATAATCTAGGTGGTGCTCTGGCCGTATTGTTTCCTAAAACCCTCATTTTAGATAAAAATACAGAGCTGATGGAGAAGTTATTAGCGGTTTATAGATTTGGACAACCCAGAATTTGAGATAAAGGATTTGGAAATTTTATGAATATAAAGCTGAATGAACCTGTAACCAGGTACCTGAGAGTGGTGTACAGCAACGACATGGTTCCTAGGATGCCATATGACAATAAACTGTTTCTTTTCAAGCATTTTGGAGTGTGCCTTTACTACAATAGCTGCTACAAAGAGAAGGTATTAATTTCATATCCTTGGCTCATAAATTCTACTTTATTCTTCTTCCTTTGTCTGTCTCCAACTTGGAATTTAGAACCATGATCATCAAAAATGTTAGAAATTAGAAGCATGAAATTCCTCCTTTGTCTTTCTGCAACTTGGAATTTAGAAGCATGATCATAAAAAATGTTAGAAATCAGAAGCATGAAATTAGGATTCAAAGGGGAATCAGGACGTGCAAGGGCGTAATAAATTGATTTTTTAAAATTAAAATTAGGATTAATGTTGGTTGTGTGGTGTTTAATTTATGTTGGATGAGTTTTCGGTATCTAGGTAGTTTGTTGTGTGGTGTTTAATTTAGGTTGGATGAGTTTCAAGTTGGCAGGTACTTTGGGTAAGGGAACAAGTATCCTTTGTTCAAATAAGCAATAATATAATATATTAAAATTTAATATATATTAAAATAAAAATAAAATAGTTTATTTCTTTCCATCCAAAATTTCCCAATTAAATTCTAACTTGTAATAAAAAATCAAAATATTAATCCATCAACAACTTGTTATTGAAATTTCTTTACAGCAAAGAAACATGCAGAACTTCTAAACTGAAAAAAAAAATGCTATTATTACTTAACTATTATGTGAGTTCATGCAAAACTATATTTTAGATTCAATTTCAAAATTCAAGTTTGGAAATTTATAAAATGAAGTCGACTAACACGCTACTCTTTCTCTTTCTTACCATTATTGTGATTTGTTAATCTTCTCATTAAATCTTCAAGATAGACTTCAAGAAAGTAGACTTATTTGCAATTGTTGAACTTCAAGATTTGCAGTAGAAGCTGCCAAGGAATAACAGACAAGTGTCTTCTGCATCTCCACTTCTCTTCGTTTTACAGAGCCCATGCAGTCCAGCTCCCCTGATCTATCATGTATCACTTAGAAAATAAAGAAATGGTACATTCTGTGCACAAAATAGAAATGGTACTTTCTGTGCACAAAATAAGTACCCGAGAGGTGAAAATATGCTAAAAATAAGTATCCAAAAAGTCAAAACTGGTTGTAGTGAAGCTCCTGAAAAGCTCCAAAATACCCTTTGAAGCTCACAACGATTTTGGAAAGTTTCCTACCAGCTCCCAAACTCCCAAAAAAACTGGAGCCTGAGATAAGTGCTATTCAATAGCTGAAAACTGTAACCATGTTACTATGTGTTTAATTAATTGCATCTGTTACAATATATTTTCAGAATTTACAATAAAAATAAAAATAATTATCAAAAAGTTATAAATTTTATTTCAATAAAATTTGGAATTTAGATACATGATCAGGAAAGAAAAACTAGATTTCAATAAAATTTGGAATTTAGATACAGGATCATGAAATTAGATACGTATCCATGAATTCAGAGTCAACAAAACGTGGAATCCAGAAACATGGTGATGAAAAAACGTTTGATCCATGGTGTGTGGCGCTTTAACCAATTGAAATTCATGAAAAAAATCTACCCTTAAAGCAAAAGTCCTGCCGACCATTTTTCTTTTCTTCCCCGTTTTTTTTTTTGGGTCTCCATTGTATTGCAGACTGTGGAGGAAGAGCCAAATAGGAATTTCTCCCTCTGGTACTGCATTCTGAACATGGTAACTGCAATGTGGGAGCTGGTGCATAGTATGATCATGGGATCCACGAGAGGAAAAGATTTCAAGGAAGGATGGTTCGCAACTTCGCACAATTTTTCAGATGCATTGGAATTTCTATTCTGAGCATGTCTGCACACTGTCCTGTCAACTATGTGAATCTGGTCGCTTGGAGGACCAAAAGTTGACACACAATCCTTAATTTGTTGTTTGTTCAAGGAAACGACGAATTACTTGGACGACAAGGAGCGCCTATGTAATTTATTATATTTCACTTTATGTTTTGGGTTCAATTATGTTTCATAAATGTTTTGAAGTGAAATGTTTCATAGATGTATTTTTTATTTATAGTTTTATAATAATTTTATTGAATTTTTTTATTTATTTTTTTAATTACGTTGTAAAGCGTTCTTATTTGAAAACAACCTACCTAAAATACCACTTGTACTATCATGTACCGTTGATGTTCATGTTAGACGATTCAAATGATTTCAACTTTTGATTGATTAGTGTTATTATTCAGTTATGAAAAAAACTTTAAACTTCTTGAGTGGGCATTTGCTATCCTTGGGATGGGAGGCGTCTCCAATGGAGAGACTTGTTCAGGGTCCGTGTGGTGTTTGCGTTCATAACGCGTCTGTAGCAAAAGACAGTAATAGTTTGGAATTCGGCTCTGAAAAACAGCTACCAAAGCTTAAATGTATGGTTTCATTTTCGAACGCCTTGAATTTGTCTTGCACTTTTATTTCCAGATTCGCCTGTGATATCGGATCTCTATGCACAAATTTGTTTTCTGTTCTTGCTTCGATATAATGTTTTCGCTAAATTTGTCTCTGTATTTGATGAATGCAACAGTCATGCAAGACCTATCATAAACTGCATCTTTTCGTTTCTTGTTCCCGGAAATTTAAAGTATATATCTTTATTAGGGAATTTATCCCTTTTATGTGTGTCCAGGATCTTGAAAGTGTGTTTCTGCATAATTGTGCCTTTTTCAGTAATAGAAAGGGCGGTTCACAAAGTCTATACAAAATACCTTTTTAGCTTTCCAGTTATTATTGCTGGAATCTAGCACACCAGAGCGTTTCAAGTTTTCCTGAGCTTCTGGGTACGATCTCAAACCCTTCCGGTTGTACTGGAACTGTGATTTCTGGCAAAATCAATTACAAGAAATTCGTGCGTTTCACATTTATTCTACTTAATAGAAGAGCCTAGCCTATTTCTATTGCACCCTTTTTGTTTTAAGAAACCGGAGTTCATACTTGGTTCATTTTTTATCATTCAATGTTTAATAAATTTTGGTGTAAGATAAATTTAAAGAAATTTAATTTGGGTTTAAAATAAATCTACATAAATTTTTCCCAGACTTTGATAAATAGAACAAGTTTTTTTCCCAACTTTGACAAATAGAATAATTATTTCCAACGGAAGTCATCCTTTTTTATACAGGTCCCAACTCCAATCGTGAATTATATTAAGTTACATGGAACCTGCATCTGCGTCATTTATGTTTCTCAGAATTACAACCAGTGAGAAAGAAAAAGAAGCCACAAGTTTATTTTATAAATCATCTTATCTTGGACCTCTGGCCCTGTTTCTTTTCTATGTTGATTGAAATATTTTGATCAAAATTACTTTGTTCTGACTACTTTTTCATTTTGTATGAATGCTTTAGACATTGTCAGCACCTGATTTGAGGTGTCCTGAAATATCTGCCCAAATAGCAACAAAGTTGAGTGAGTTTCATCAGCTTGACGACCCGGTGCTCGACAGCCAAAGCTTTGGAACCGGCTTAGGTATTTTTGTCATATCTTGATCAAATTGTTTGCAGGGAACTTGTCTTTTGCTGTGAAGAATACTGAATTGTTTATTTATTTCCATTGAAATCAGAGATTGGGCAAAGACAGCACTGGCCCTATGTCCTAAAATTGAGGCTATAGAATTCCAGCTTGACTGTATGGAAGAGGAGATCGATAATCTGGGTTTTGAAGAGGTTTCAGATGATTGATTAAACCAGAGTGGAATTGAAGGGTCGGTTAAATATCCTTGGAAAGGATGAGTAGATGTGCAAGATGCATCTATAATGAAGTTGTATGGTGCGAGTGAGAACAATCACTTATTAAATGCGTGTGTTAATATGGAGCACTGATTATAACCCTGCATACATCAATTGTGTATACACGGTGAATGGGAGCCTGACTTTGAAGTCTTATATGAATATCTCACTGTATTTATAACGATATCACAGCGCCGTAGTAGAATGCTAATGAAACCAGGGTTAACCCGTGAAAAAGCAGAGTTTGTTTATAATAAGGCGTTGAAGAGTTGGGCGGAACTTCGAGCAAGGAGAGGCGGAACCATGAGAAGCTACAGTAAAAGTGGTTCGGAGTGTTAGAAACCGGCAGTATCGCGTGCGATTAAGGGTGGTAAGCTGTATTTGAATTTCGAACGCGATATGGGTAATTGAAAGACACGTGTTTTGGGGCGATTTTTAAAAACCACGAGTTTCGCGTTTTTTTGGACATTAAAGTCCGGAGAAAAAAAACGCGATAATGCGCGATGATCGTTGGATCATCCAAACCAACATGACACCCTGTCAGCCGTTGGATGCGAGAGGTATGTTAATTGGTGGACCCTAATAATATTTTATATGAGCGCTGGATGAAGAGATTATTAATCTCACCTGCATTATATATTAATGGTGTAGTCCAGCTTTTAAATATGTTGCGTTTTATCTATTATTATTCAAAACGAAATAAATTCAAATAGAAATGTGAAGGGCAAGCAAAGGCATCACCAGTTTTAGTCATTTAGAGGCTATACTAACCACTAGCAAATGAAAGGTATTACAATTTTAGTCTGTTAAATATCATTACTGTTTTATGAATTAATACAAGATAAATTCAAATAGAAATGTAAGGCAAAGTAGCGGAATTACAACTTTTACATCCATAGGATGTAGTGGCAAATGCAATTTGCAGGGATGAATATTGGCTAAATTATTGCTGAATAACAAGAATCTTGCATTAGCATTGAATGGTAGCTAAATGTTGCTGGGTAACAACAATGTCTAATCCATGATGACTCAAATAGTCTCAACAAAGAAAGGGGAAGGGGAAATTTCGTTTATGTAAACAGATGTGGAAATGGGAAATAGGTAATCAGTGAATGGCCCATATGGAGACATGAATTCCTTTTAACCAATGGAAACGTAGCGCATAATGTTTAACATGTGAAAGTGAGTTTGCACTGCACGCCCAGAAATTCTTGGCTATTGCCACCTCAACTTGGGGTTTCATTTTAATCAAATCCACCGATGACTAAAGCAGAAGCAGCGAAATCACGCTTGAAGATTTTAGGATTAGGGCAGCAATATAAATCAAATGGCTAACCAATGATGTGTATGATTGATTCATTTTAAAGGGTTTATCTATACAAAATTACATGTTTTAATACCATCCACATGTAAATGTAGATTTATAGATTTTGGAATAATTAAAATAGTATATGAAGTTAAAATGGATAAAATTTATATAATACAAAACCTAATTTTAATAATTAGGATTTTTTAAAAAAATTCAGCCTATAGTATTATAACCTTGATTTATTTATTTATCAAAATTCTAATAATTTTAAAAAATTTAAAACAAAATAATCGAGATGATCAATATACCATACACATTTTGCTTATCCTGACACATTACAGAGCTCAGGACACTTTCACTTTTTAATATATTTTCCCCTTGCCATGGGTAAATTTGATATTAAATTACTATAAAATATTAACAATATCATTTATGAACACATATTTTTATGTTTTGTTTTTTTAATAAAGTTGATCTGAATAAAAGGTTAAGAATAAATTATTAATAATAATCTTTTATTAAATATTTTACAGTATTTACAAATTAAATGTTGAGATTTGAGATTTTTTTTCAAGTAATTGTATTTATTTTGTTTGTTGAATAAAATTGATTAATTAAAAAAATGTCGTATGACACTTTGAAACGATTTTTGGTTTTGGTATATATGGTACTATAGGAAACACTGTAAAGTAGTAATATAGGAAATACTAGTATTAGATTTGCAAGACTATGCTTGGGAGTTAAATTTGTATAAAAAACAGTAGATGATTCGTAATTTTTTCAAAAAATCATTCTAGGAGCAAGGATCATGTTTCTTCCTTTTTCAAATTTGCAATTTACAAGAGTTCAACAATTGATAAAAACCACAAACTCTGTTTTCTAAAGAGTTGTTGGAACACGAATAGATTGACCTTCCTGCCACTGTGTCCATTGTTACATTACTTCATTTGTCCTAAACTGGACTGACTTGGATTATAGTTTTACAGAGTCACATAACCACCATATGGAAAAATGCCTTAAATGAGGCACCTATTAATCTGACATTCTGTTAAATTTTCTTTTAAGAAAATATGACATTTAGTTTAATCACCAACCATTCAAAGAGGCATAAGGCATAAATTTAAATTTCAAAGTAATTCAGTTTCATGTTGAGAACATCAGAATCTGATAGTAAGTGCGTGTCCAAAGAGGCTGATCTTTCCACTAGTTTTCCATTTAGTTCACCATTATGGGAAGCTGCCAGAACCGTTGTTGTTGCATCTGCTGCCTTTTTCCATTGCTCAGTCCGTACCCTCAATCTCTTCATTTCGGCTTCCATAGCCAAGTTAGCAGCCTGTGCGGCCTCAAGCTGCTCTAATGATCTGTTTGCTCTCTGGCTACTGTTTTCCATCTCGAGAATGGCAACTTTTAGCTTCTCTATAGCCTCCTCCTCCCTGACATTAGCATCCTCAACTTTTGCAAGGGCCTTTGTTATTTTTTCTTGTACACTAGCTTCTACCTCCTCAATTTTTTTATTTACTGAATCGTTACCTTCCAATGAAAGTGAAGAGTCGGAATTTGGGGCAGTGGCAAGTGATTTCTCCATTTGCTCCATTTTTTCTGGAATGGAAAGCTCTCTGCATTTCAGATTTTCATTTTCTTCCATGATATTTTGCAGATTCTCTTGATCCATTAGAGAGGCCTTGAGATCTGCCACTTCCATATTGCTCTTTTCTAATTCTTCTTTTGTGGCATTGGCCTTGGCTTCAGCTTCTCTCAGAGATGCCATTGATTTACCCTCTCTTTCAGTAGACCGAGTCATGATTTCCTCTGCTTCTAGCTTATAATTTTCAATAGCTTCTTTGACATGTTCTACCTCCAACCTAGCCTCACTCAGCATTGAATTAAATTTTCCCTCCGTGGCTTCCAAAGCAGCCCTCAATTGCTCAGTTTCAAGTCTTGCGGTCTGCACCTCTTCATAAGCAGTCTCTAGTTCCATTTTAGCTCGCCCAGCTTCTGCAGTAGTTTGTAGAAGATGGAGTTCCAGGTTTTCCACTTCCTTCTTATTCTTCTCTACTCCTTCAACTTCTTTTGAAATCATCTCTTCCTCTCTCTTCTTTGCTTCTTCATCCCAATCCCCAGCTTACATTCTCTTGCATGTAGCCAATAACTATGACTGCTAAGGTAAAGCCAGCTGAAAGCCATAAAAACCAGTGGTTAAAGAAGGAAATCTTCTGAAGCATCTCGGTTTTGTCTTCTTCATCAAACTGGTCTACCCCAAATGGTGTCAAAGATGGTTTCTGGCCACCGATCCCAACGGATATCAAATACAGAGAAAAGAAATAAACACCAACATTTGACTTGAGGGTTGCTAGAGACACTGACAATATCAGCAAAACTGATCCCTGCATCAAATAGAATGTATTGTAAAAGTACCCCAAATCATAATCCAAAGATTAAGCAGAGAATGAAAAAAATTAGTGTCTCATGAAGAGATTATTAATCTCATAGAGAGAGAGACACACCATCACTTAAATGACATTAGAGTTATCTTAAGAGACATGTCAGCAAAATAGTTAGGTGTTATAAATTTTTTTGAAGCTAACTGAATTGAAAAGATAAAATAAAAATAAATCTCTCAAATAAAAACAAAGATTTGAAATGCATAAAAAGACTTGATAACAATATTAACATCTAATGTGACATAGATGAATAAACTTGATAGGAGTAGTTATAACCTTTTATAGAATTTGAAACTCACCAAGATATAAATTGCTGAGGAGATGAGAACCATTTTGTAACGTCCACAGTAAACATCTGCTATAAATCCCCCTATTAGGGGTATAACACATGTGGTTCATGTCCAGTAGTGGACATTCTTGATAGAAGTTGCAATCCCTTTGTGCAACACTGATGTTAAATAGAAGATGATGCTTGACGAAATGGAAATGTATGCGAGAGTCTCACAGAATACAAATACTGCAGAATCCATGCACAACGTAACTAGATATGGAATCTCTTTAAAGTCTTGCCTGCATTCTCAGTACAGAGATGATGTTAATATATACATATAAAGACATACCTAGGATGAAACCGAAAGCCTTCCATCCACCAGAAGTTTTCTTGTGAACAAGTCCTTCTACCAGATCAACGATCCATCTTTGATACTTTCAATTTTCTCATCGTTTCTTCTCATCTCTGGTTGCACTGGTGACTTACTGAACTGCACCAATTCTTTGAAGTGTTGGAATTTCATGACTATACCAAAAAAACTTCTCTTCCAGGCTTCTTTTCTGAAATAATTAAAGCCACACTTCCAAGTATGAACCTAATGATGCTATTTATATCTTTAGTTACTGGGTTTCTCTTAAAAAAATGAGTTGGTAAGTATGTCCCCTATCTTCACTCAAGGAATTATTGCTTTAATTACTTCAAAGTTCATTCTTAACATTCCATAAATATGTGCCAGAAAAATATCATAGTGCATAATCAGAATCAGACCACCACTCTATGAAAGGCTTTACAGCGTTTCCTCTGCAACATATGGTGCATTTGCTAGTTATTTATAAATAGAAGAAAAATATGATATAGGAAAATAGTTATGTTATGAGAAGCTACATGAAAGTGCAACTTGCAATCTTATAAGAAAGTCATGATTACTAGTTTATGAGTTAATTTTTAAGATGTTATTGATGAAGAAAGCCATAATTACTAATTTATGAGTTAATTTTTAAGATGTTCTTGATCTTACCTTTTACAATTATGTATAGAATAATGTTCAAAGTATAAAAGAATAAACATTGTTGGTGTCATCCTATCATGGCTAAATGCTTTACATGTTAGAATGTGTAATCCATTGAATAAAAATTAACTCTACATCCAACAATACACACATCAAAATGCAAATCATCTAATATTGTTTTAACATGGTATTTATTACTCATAAATAGAAAAACTAACCTTGGATCCAACCATGCATACATCAACATGCAAAGCATTTAATACTTTATAGCATGGCATTTATTACTCACAAAACAAAAACCTAATATGCCAACTATAAGAAAATAATGATACCTACTTTTCTCTAGCCAAAGAAAACTAAAATTATTGAAAATAATGATAATCATTTTAGCTTATAAGCTACACTTAAAAAAAAATATATAAAGTGGATTCAAATCTCTTATATTGAAATAAAATTTAATACACAATTTCATTAAGTTTTTTTTCCAACTTAGGTCATCAAAGTTTCAATAGAGGAATCTACAATTGGGTCGGTGATACAAGGTAGATTTCACTTCCATAACAGGAGGTGGAAATTGTGGATTTTTCTTGCATAACATGGGGTCATGTGGTAGAAGGTCTTCTGACTACTACCAATATAACTTCTAGGTGCTTACATACACCCCTTTTGTAAATATGGGTAAATAAGGGGGATTTGAACCCGGAATCCCTTTGGTACATAGCACTTCATAACATAAAATATCTTTGATACATAACACTTCATTGTTAGAGCTATCACGAATTGAGCTACCCCAACCTCTATGGGCAAAATAAATCTTCAATTGTATAGTGTTATGTGAAAAGGTATTTGCAATTCTAGCTCTACAAAGTATCATGTCTCGAAGTATCATTGCAAAAAGTATTTGTATTTGCAAAGAGCATTTGTATCTTGATAGACCTTAAGTTGTAGGTATAAGTATTGCTACATTAACTATTTTTTTTTCTAAATTTAAGTGTATGAAAATATTTATATGAATTCTTTTTTCCCATATCCTTATTGCATTCATGACTTAATTTATTTTCCAAAAAATCATTGACATTAGCTTTTCTAGTAAACTATGTACTCTCTCAAAACATAAGATTGTTGTAAAATAATCATAAAATTTAGAATCCGCATTATTATACTTAAACCAATAATTTTCATTTTTAAATACTTCTAATATATACATTATTACAAATATCAAACTACTTTAATAATTTAAAATATATATATACAAATTAAAAAATTATTATTTCTATTTAAAAATATCCTAAATTTTTTAAATTGCCTCCCATACATTTTTTAACTTACCTCTCAAAAATAAGATAGAAGATTAAACTTTAAAAAATAAATAAAAAATTTAAATAATAATAATAACAATCACAGTGACAATAATCATGATAGACTGTGTTTTGAAATTACTTGGTTTCTCAAACTTTAGTTATCATTGGTTACAAAATTTCACAGCTTCAAAACTAAAATTGATTGTACATAGAACGTTGCAAATCTACACAACATGGATGTATTGTATAAAATAATAGTTATAATTGATAGTAATTGTTCTGGTTATTTAATGATGTTAATTTTGACAGTGTTATCCGCATGAGACATGAAGAAGAAGAAGAAGAAGTTATTTTAACGTCCACGAGATTAAAGAAGAAGAAGAAGAAGAATTTATTTTAACGTCCACAAGACTAAATAAGAAGAAGAAGAAGAAGTTATTTTAACATCCACAAGACTAAAGATAGCCTATGGGTCAGATTGTTTCTCTATCTGGCTTTTGAATTTTTTCATTTTCCTATGAAGTTTCACAATAAAATATCCTAGCCTCTCGACAAAACCCTTGCTGAAAAGAATATCCCAAGAAATAGCTGCTAAAATATCTGCATAAATTTCCCTGCTGCCTCTAAAGGCCTCACATTCTAAAATGAAATATTTTTCTGTTTCCACTTTTCCGTAAGAGGAAAAAATACACATTCTTTTCTCCCACACTTCTTTTGGCCTTTTTCAGTGCCTTGTTTCACAACGGAGTTGATGCAAATTAGTCCTTAATTGAGCGATAAGAATTTTGTCTCTGCAAGAAAGATTGACCCCTATGTATGCTTTTTTTTATTGTTATGAGAGGAATTAAACTCTTCAATATAATACTTTTTCTTTCTCCCTAAATCCTTCTCCCAATTGCCTTTGTGAAAATTATCCATAGCAAAGAGTTTTATCTCTTTACTGTTTGTGGGACTCTTGCTCAAGAAAATGCCCCATTTTCCAAACCATTTGTTATTTTGCTCCATCCAGGTCTTCTTTCTTGTGCACAATATGTCATTAACCACAACCTTAGGCCATCTTCCATTTGCTCAATCTTTCTTAAATACCTTATGACCCACACCATAGCTATTGCTTCAATTGGAGCAACCCCTGTTTCACTTAACAATATAGCATAAGGAACTGCACTTTTTATTTTGAATTTGTTTGTAATCAGCTGCTTCTGAATTTTCTCAATTTGTTTCAAATGCATGTCGGATGTACTGCTAGCCCACAATTCACAACCGTAGATAATCACCAGAATCACTAAGAGCCCAAAAAGAGTAAGAGTGGTTTTCCAGTCCCATAACTTTACCTCTCTACACCTATCTTGAAAAGCATAAAATTCTTTCCAACCCCCCATAGTTATTTTATTTCTACATCCATCCCAGCTTAACTTTTTGTTGAAGTCAATTTCGAGATATTTGTAATCTGAAACTTCTTCCAGAAGGTTGCCTTCAAAGTAGAACTTATGCTGGTTATTTTTTCTTTTGTTAGAGAAAACCACTACTTTTGTTTTGCTGATATTGAATTGCATCCCCACATTTCTTCAAAAATTCTCAAGAGAAGGTAAGTGCTCTTGCAGACAAAGAGCAGATTTAAAAATTAGAATAAGGTCATCTGTGTACAAAATAAGCCTTATAACGAACTTTCCCAAATGTATACCGTCACCCTCTTGTGAATTTAGCCACTCTTCAAGTTTGTCGATATATAAACCAAAGAGGGTAGGAGACAATGGACAACCTTGTTTGACCCCAATATCGCTTCTAAAATTTTTAGAAATGCCTGTTGAAGTTCTAATATTGAATTTCACCTCTTCGTACAGCCTATGCACAATTGCTCTCAAATGCCTGGGAACCCCCAGTTCCTCCATTCTGTGCCAAATCTTATCCCTAGGAACCATGTCAATGGCTTTTCTGAAGTCAACAAAGAAAAAAAAGACTTCTTCCTTTTTCTCCCAAACTTTCTCAATGATATGCCTTAAAGTTATGCCATGATCAACTATGGAATGTTTAGGTCTAAAACCTGCTTGTCCTTTAGCACGTTTATCTCTTTCTTCTGCCCATTTGCTGATTTTATTTTCTAACACGATTCCAAATAACTTTGAAAACAAGGGGTTTATCATTATGGTCCTATAATCGGAGGGGTTATTGATGTCACCACTCTTGAAAAGAGGTATTGCTAAACTAGTTGTCCAGTCAGAGGGGAACCCATGTTATATGATGTTGTTGAAATTTTTTGTAATGTGAGGTGCAAGAATTTTCAAGCCCCATATTAAAGTTTAGATACTGTGCTTGGAGTTCAACTAAGTCTTTTGATTTTCCAACACCCAACTTCTTGATACCCATCTCTACCTCTTGCACCGTGAAGAGTTTTGTATCAGTGTTAACCAGGTGAGGAGGGTCAACCCTGGGATCATGCTCATAAAGTTGTCTTGCATAGTCAAACCATTTAGAAGTTGTGATATTGTTTCAATTTTCATCTTTCTCGGTTGGATCTCCTTCCAAAATAATTTGGGGTTATTTTTCCCAAGGAAGATTAGTTCTTCTCTCCTCGAAACCATGAAATCAACTTTTTTCTTTCTTAATATTTACTTGTAAAATTTGAGCTTTATGTTATCCTTGTTTGACTCTTTCCATATTCTACTTTCCTTTTTGCATTCCTCGTTAAACTAAGCATTGATCGGAAAGAATTTTTTTTTTAGACTTCTTACATTTTTCTCTTTTTCACTCTGCAAGTGCGGTTTGAATTAAATGTGTTAATTCGTGACTATACAGGTCGTGGAATGGGATTTTCTCCTTCTTGAAGAGAATCTCTAGCGCTAATTTTAATGTATTACAATTTTCTGGAGTCAAAATAATTCTACCCTTTGGAATATTTTGTTGAACACACTGAATTTTTGACCCTACCTGCTTCTTTCCAGTCCAATAGAAGCTTAATTAAACTAGCTTGTGATCTTATTTTAAGTCCCAGAGATGATCTCCAATCCAAACTTCATCCATTTTCTCACACAAGATATGTGAGAAAATTACATAGTCTACTACACTTTCTCCATTATAAGTATTGCAAGTGAAATTACCAGACCTTTCCCATCTAGTCAAACCATTACAAATGACTAAATCAAAAGCCCCGCACAAAGTAAGAAGTTGTTCACCAAAGAGATTTCCACCCTTGTCCTCTGAAATCCTTTCCCACTGATGATTATTCTTTTATGTGAGCTAGATAGGGTCACAGTCTTCTTTACAACAAAGAATGATAGCTTTCTCACTTGCAGTACTAGCATTGAAATAAATCACTATAATGACTTCGCCTAGTTGAGCATATGTTGCAATATCTGTCTTTAAGGCTACAAAAATATCTTTGTTGTCAAGCCCTCTTCTTTTGTAGATTTTTGAAACTTTCGGCGCAAAATAGCATGCTGCAAATAGGATGTGATTTCCATTTTCTGATATTTTAAACCAAATGAATTGTTTATTTGAGTCGTATTTTTCTAGTTGAATGAGACGACCTTATTTTTCTCTCACTAATACCATGATACCCCCATGTCCTTTTCCATTCCCTGCTACCTTGTTCCACACTGCCATCTTCCAGTACCCTTCAAACAAGGTGTCTTGCACCCATCATGCTCATGTGTTTCTATGCGGAAAATTATGTCTCTATCTTCCGCAATAGGCCCTAACCCAGGTCCTCGTCTCCATGGGTAACCTCTGCAATTCCAAAAAACTAAACTTAATGAAACCTGGTATGACTTGATTGCTATTTTTTTTCACATGCAAGACTTAAATTTGATTCTTTATCCCTATTTTCCCATACTGACCTTGCTTCCTAATTTCCTGTTAAAGAGATTGTTGCCTCTTCTTTATTATCATCTTGTTGCCCTGTTTTGGAAGGAGGACCAAATCGCGCTATCACAACTTTACCCTTATAAATCCATGCTCTTTTTCTCTCATCTCTTACTTCCCTAACCTTTGAAATTTCCTCCCTCCTTTCCTCTTGTTGTCTTATAGTTAAATCGCATTTTAGAAAAAAAACAAGAACCCCTCAAGAGTTGCTTCTTGCCTAGAATGATATCTTTATCACGCAAACTAGGCATGATGACTCTTATGGGCCTGGCTCTCTCACCATTAAACTTTCCTCCCTCCATGCTTGGCATATTTTTCCTTGCCAAAGCAGTTTGTCTTTCAATAATACCCTTGCCATGTCAAAAGTAGATCATTTTTCCCATATTATTTCACCCCTTTAATAATTATGTTTGTTGCTCTATCTTGTCTTTCCTTGTTTTCTCTCTCATGCATGCTACCGACCCTAAAGTTTTCTTCTCCTTCTCTATTCACAGAATTGCTAATAACTTCAGCCCAAGTTTTGGAAGGTTTTGTGGAGCCTTCTTTCCTTTCTTCTCTTGTTGTCTCTTCATGGTTTCTTATTTGGGAAACCACTTTCCCTTTATCCTTGCGTGGTTTCGCATTCATCCCCTCTGTGCTCTCCACTACAAATGTCCTCATGTTTTGCACATTTTCCTTCATCTGTTGCCATTTTGTCTTCCCTATCCAGAGAGCTTCCTGTAGCACTTCCATTTGCTCCTTCAAAATTTTATTGCTTTCTGCTAACCCCTGGTTCTCAACTGCTATTACATGAATTATCTGCTCCCTTTCTCGCTCTTTAGCTTCTAGAGCCTCCAACCTCTTTTTTGCACTTAATAGTTCTATCACATAAAGATCGGATGACTAGGTGAGAGGTGTGGGGGACTGTACAAGGCAGAATCATAAGTGAATTTTCCATTTCCTCTGTGCCTGTTTCCATATGCTTTCTCAAGGGACTTGTTTGAATATTTCTTATTGCGAAGGGCTCGAGTAGTTTTCTTTTGAGTCTGTTTTTTCCTTGGCTGCTCCCATTTTAGACGGGCTAATATCCATTTTAAAATACCTTGATATTTTTTAGCATTGACCCAAACCCACTTCCCAACTTTGGTTGATGAGGCAATTTTCACTTGTCCTAGATCATTTGTTTCCACGAGTTCTAAAATTTCTTGTCCCGTTAGCATGTTTGCATGCATTAAGCTCCAACCTCTTCATTGTTGCAATTTCGAACTCCCAATTCCTCCACCACTCAGCTTCAAACCATGTTTCTCTCCAACCCAAAATAAATTGTAAGTCAACCAAGCAATCATCCCTCCTTCTTCTCCTTTGATTCTTCGCTTATACACTATAGATATATATATTAATCATATTTTTGGTAAAAATTTGAGGGAGCAACTAACATTAAATTTACGTTCGTCCCACTCACATTATTCTTGGTCGATTTATTTGAATAACCATTACACTCAAAAATTTTCATGTCATGTCATGCTGACCTCGAGCTCTAGGACATCAATCAAAGATAATGAGAGCATAATTTTGTGTAATTCACATGCCGCATCCCTCTCATGCAACTATTCTCCAGGGTGTTGGGACCATGCAACTATGTCACATCCCTCTCATGCGACTGTTTTTCGGAGTGTTGCGATTGTGTGACGAGGTCGCATCCAATTCATGAGAATTTGTTTGACATACAATGCAAAGTGCCCTATAATTCTCTTTGTGATTCTTCTATGGCGTGCTCTACCTGCAGTCCTTTAGACCTGAGTTTTCTTCCAGCTAAGGCTTCCGATGTTTTCGATAATATTATTACTCCGGAGCTTAAGGAAACGAATCAGGTCATATTCTTAGTTGCAACACAGTAATAAATGAGAAAAAATACACCCTTGTGCGGTATGGGTAGCGTGATCGATTTCGTCGTTCTCCCATCAAACCAAGTGTCGTGAACGAGCCAACGAGAAAGTAAGAAAGGCATTCACAGTACAGAGCATGAAGACTACACTTACTGGGGTTTGGAAGGCAAACGAAAGCTTCTGAGAGCGTCTAATCAAATTTAACTCGTACTAAATTTCACTGGTGAGGAAATACTATAGGATCAACACATCAATGGCAGTGTCGATGCTGTTACTGGCATGTCTGTGTAGTTGTGAGATGCATTTTTTTCATCTTTTATTACTTTAATTTTTTTAAATGTGCATTCATACATTTGAAAATAGGGTAAATCAAATAAAGAAATAATGTTTATATTTATAAATTGATAAATTAGGTTTGATGGTGGTTGGAAATTTTCAAAAATTTGTTTCAACAATATTATTTTTGTTGAGCACTATTTATGTGACTTGTATTTTGGTTTTGTGTGAGTAATATTCAAGTTATTTTATGAGTAATTTGTGCACTATGTATGTTCAATTTCCTTTTTGGTATCAGAGCTAATTTTGGCTTAACTCCCCTCTACGAGAGCCAGGAATATGGAAGAGTAATAAAAAATTTAATTCTCTATGCAAATAGCATAGGAGAGTGAAGTCTAATTTTTTCGAGTGAAAATTTGTTTTGCAGCTAGTCTTATGTGCTTAGAGAAAATTTTAAATTCATGGCACTCTTGGAAAAAGTGGATCAACATAAAAATGAGCTTTTGCATGCACAAATTTTACGTAGCAGAGTGTTCAATCTGAAGCCTCCTTTTGATCTGTTGCTTTAGCCTGCAGCCCTCGCATTTGACTCCTGGATGCAGAGATTGGGATATGTTTTGATTCAACTGCATTAAAATATTTGCATAGTACCTAATCTAATATCACAGTTTCTCCAACATTGTTGGCTTGTTTCCTAATTTTTTCAATTCATACAGTTGTGGTATTTAGGTTATCCTCAGTTGTCTTTATTGCCTCATATACTAGATATCCCATTTTGTAGTTATATATTTATTTGTGTATGAATTGGGAATATTTTTGCTTTACGTGATGTCATCCCTTAATCCATCCAAATGTTTATGGTCCCTATAGAATTTTAAAATGTAACCGTAATCTGAGGCGAAAAGGGCAACAACCAGACATGGACATATTGATCAATTGAACAAAGGACTTGCTACAAGGATCTTAAAACTGCGGTTTATGAAAGGCAAAATTTTCACCTGAGATTAATGTTTCCAAAAATTGAATTAATGTTGTATCATGAAATTGTGTTGCCTGCCCATGGGGGATAATATGTGAGAATTTGTTGGGGCTAGAATTTTTAACTGCAAATTTGTTGCATTGTATAGGAAGTTCGTTTCATGAATTTTTTTGTTATGATATTTCTTAATTTCTTTATAGTAAAAAGTGCACAACCAATTGATGAAAAAAGGAATATAATTAAATTAGTGGTTCTCGATGTTGTTCGGTGTAGAAAGAACGTATTGCTAATTTGATTGTGTGAGTATGTTATATGTTGATGGGTCTTCTTTTGCATCAAGCTTCAAGAGCATCAATTACAGGTTATGTTATGAGATCCATGTGTGTAGAAAGTTCAGTTTCATAATTGAATGTTGGATACACTCGGTACCAATACAACTCACCTATACAACTATCAAAAATGTATTTTGTTGAATTTTGATAGATGAGAGTTTGTCCATAGGGTGGTCCGGTATCGAGATTGTCCTTCGGGAGATAAAGAAGCGTCAATTATACAAATTTAATCAACAACGGTCAAAGACGTTTGCGTTTTTAATGGAGTTCAAGTGACAGCTCGAAGATGACATGGTGAAGAAAGAGTAGTGTTGATCTGGGAGGATCCAGAAATACAAGCGACTTGAAAATAGGCCATATTCTTGGTACCGCATGAGTGACTCTGCAGTTGTGTCTACGTAAGGTTGAACGACATCGATAGCCTTCATGTGTTTCTTATCATAGTATGTTAGTTGTTCAATGGTGATGATTTGACCCTCGTGGGGGAACATCATCACCCGGAAAATCGAGGGGCCTATGGCAGTCATATCATACATATAAATTTTCCCAAGGAGTATATTATAGTCAAGTTGAACGTCCAAGACTTCAATGTCTATGAGTATCATTTTTACGGTCAAGTTAACAATGAAATTTTGATAAAGACCGACGGGAGCAGAAGGTAGATCATCGTGTCCTCTGAGCATGATGTCGGATAGCTTTAGTTTGGGTGATCCCAACTTCCACCAAATGGACTTGGACATGATGCATGTAGATGCACCTTCGTCAATGATACATCGATGTATGGTGATATTTTGGACTCACACCGGTATCTGAAAGTCGGCCAATGAAGGAAGCCTAGGGGTAGATTTGTCTAATTCAAAAGCCATTAGGTGCGAATTGGAAGGGTCGATTGTGCCTAGTGTGGAAAGTAAGGCTTTCCGTTGTTTTGGGAAAGATTGTAGGACCTCTAACGCTGACATGACAATGAGAGATTATGATAAATCGTCCACGATATTGTAGTTATGGGGAGCTCGAGATAGTGATGAGTGTAGTGGCGGTATTCAACATATATAGTGCAATAATGGTTTGTCCTTTGACTGGACTTGTTGCTCTGCCCTTGGAAGTTGTTGTTTGGTTCTTGGTTTTTATTTCAATTGGAGTTTCCCCTAGACTGAGATCGTGGGGGTGTTGCTAGTTACTGCCCCCTTGTCTAGAGTCTCCCTTTTGTTTATTCTTAGGCTTTTTTCTTGTAGCGTTAGGAGGATTATTACGATTCTCATGATCGTATGACTGGCGTGACTTAGCCTAAGAAGGTTTCACAAAGTTAACCCGTGTGTTGTTTTGCAATGGTGGGTTTTGTGCGGGGGAAAGGGAATATTGGTTTCCCTGTCCCTGTTTGGTGTATGGTTGTTGGGGGGGATCTCTTCCATTAATATTCCTAGCTGCGTACTAGAACCCCTATGAGGTACAGTATGATCCTCCCTACTGATGGTGGTATGATGAAACCCTATTTGTTATATTCTGAAGAGGTGCATAGTGACTTTGGTGGTAGCTAGGTTGCATGATGTTCTGATTAGAACCATATGAGTAACCTGGGTGCTGGATACTGCTTCCTTTATGATCTTGGGTCAATGACCTGATCAAGTCATTTGCAGTATTCGACGTGCCTGGAAATTCTCTGTAAGTTTGCAGGCGCAGGACGTTAGGCAGGATATTGTAAATGTATCATGACTAGGTATAAATAAGTTTGAGTTGTTGGGCTTTTCAAATGGCATCCTCCTCAGAGGTAGGTCCTTTTTTCGCCACATCTTATGAGATTTCTGTTGTGAGTTATAAAAAACAAGTCCAATAAAACTCTATCATTGAGTTTGGCTTTGCACAAACTACAACATCACTCTCATTCACGGAGATGGTTCGAGATATGGACAACTGGCGGTTGCCTAAAATGGGTCAGCAATTCCATCCCTAAATCATGGTGGATGGGTAACTGAATATATGTGAGGAACGCAATAGCGAGGGCGCTAAAGGTTCCATGCGAAGCATATGGCTGCTCCACATACCATTTTGCGGCAGGTCTGGTTAGGGTGCGTTGAAATAGTCTCTGTCGAATAGTAGCATCAATAATATTATTGGACGAACACCATATGTGGAAAGTCATAATATTATTTCCAGGGTCTTCCGCTTGCTTCCCTTCAAATTTTGGTATGTCTCAAGGGAGCTTCATGGGCATGGGGGGCCAATTGGGATTGTGCGTAATGGGGTTGTTAGTTAGCTTTGATAGATCTAAAAGGTTTAATGATGCTAAAAAAGGTAACTGAGTATTGACTATCATTGTGTATTGTGGAAACACAAGAATCTGAGTGTGACGATGCATGGGGGGTGTCTAGGGAATATTACCCTGTGACGTACCCTATTGTGTGTTCTACTGAATCCGGGGAGGGGTAGCGCTTCTTTGCCATCTGTGGGGTTGTGGGAGGAGTTGTGTGGGGTGACCGTGTTGGGGTTTACACGAGTGTGGTGTTGGGTGACCCTTGGGGTTTTCCAACTAAAGATTCCCAGATAAAGGATGATCTAATTAGTGACAGTGTGTCATCTTTAACGTCTAAATGGCGAAAGACCTGGCACTCCTCCCTCTAATGGGGGGAGTTCCAAAACACATCTAGATCGATGAGGTCACATTGGGTCCGTTATGATGTCGACTCGATCAATTTTGGAGATATTTTCAGTTTTATGAGAGGAGGGAGATTATTACCAAAGAAAATATGATCACATACATAAAACAAGCAAAAAATAAAAGGTAAGTTTTTCCTTTAGATTAATGCTATGTGATCAAGCAAGAAAAAAATATGGTTTTGTTTGTTTTGCGTATGATACTGAAAAGCCTAAAAAACCCTAATTGTCCTCACACTCTCAAATGTAACTAGGCCTTGCGAAGATATCTTCTGATGGGTATTGGGGCTAATGTCCCAAAAGAACTGGAGACACCTTTCAGCAGCCGAATAATCGACCAAGGTAAAGGTATGAGGATCTAATGTTTCCTTCACCGTCACCTGTAGGGAAGGATGCCCTAGATTTGGCCACTAAAGTATCATCATCCCACGTGAGCTTTCGAGTCTTGAGGTTCTTGTTATTCAGCTACCAGAACCGAGCACTAGATGGGACAGGTATCCCCAAAGAGTACCGCACACACTGGGCCTAAGCTTAACCCCTTATTAAACGAGTCTTTGTAGCACTCGCGTATTATGTTTTGTGGGCGGATAGACGAATTTTAGGCTCCCTAAAAAGTCAAAATCTA
Organism: Pinus albicaulis; assembly: GCA_034641835.2. Classification (NCBI taxonomy): domain Eukaryota; kingdom Viridiplantae; phylum Streptophyta; class Pinopsida; order Pinales; family Pinaceae; genus Pinus; species Pinus albicaulis. The sequence continues at coordinate 1,149,914,350 of CM076577.1, read as the reverse complement.
TGTTTCAAAATGTAGACTGACCATGGCAGCTTATTGGATGCCTACCCCCAATGGTCCTAACCTGAAATATAATTTCTTTTGTGGCTTCTGTGGGGAGAATTTAGTGAGTTCAATTAGTGGTTATTTTTAGAGAGTCTTAATTTTCTTAAGGTGTTCCTTGGTGAAGCATCCGTAAGAAGAGGTAAAATGTCCCAACACACTGGGTGCCTCTTGGTCCAATGCTTATCGATTCTTCGTGTGTTCTTTGGAGTGTAAAATTAGAAGTGTTATAAGATATGGATATGTGGTGATCTTGTACAATCCTTCTCTAATTACCCTATGTGTGATTGTTCCTTGTAGAAAATAAACAATGTGTGGATGATGGGCCGCTTACACTTTTGCCTAGTTAGACTAAGTTTTTCACTATAGGGAGATGGAAACTATCTTAAGAAAGCTTTCATGTGTGTACCCAGGCTCACCGAGAGGTGCAAGGGTGGCAGAGATTACTTGCCTTATTTTCGATATTTTGATCATGGTCCCGAATCCTAATGCAGAAAATTGAACAAAACTAATGCAAAATTTTTGAAAAAACAAAAACTAGCTAAAGATGTGTGAATGTATGGGCCACTTACTTTTCCGCTAATTATCCTATGTTTGGTATCTTTTACAAGAAAATAATTTTTTTAGATAGAATTTTTGGATTGACGGCCACTTACTCACCCCGACTTAAACTATGTGTGATTTTTTATAATAAAAAACTAAAATTAAAACAAACTATTTGCTAAGCTAAAATCCAAAAAAAAAGTGTCCTAACTAGTCATGAAACACCAGAACACAGTGATGGAAAATTTATTATGGGTTTCCAATCACCTTACAACTACTAAAAATGATAAAAAGTAGTGAAAAATGTGCTCATTGTCTTCCATGCAACTTATTTTCTCACAGGCACTAGGTTCACACATCTGTATGGGTTGAACGTGCGCGGATTTACAGTGCTTGAAAACTCTGCCTTCTCTGAGCCGAACTTCTCACTTAGGGTGACTGAAAAGTGATGAGGGGGAGCATGAGTGATCTTGTAGCAAGTCTAGGGAGGAGAGAGGACCTGCAATCAACAACCACTAGCTTAAAATAAATAAAGAAGTGGAGTCGACAATCCTTTTGTAGTGTATTCGACACATGGGCGGATGAAATACACTGTGCTTAATAGTAGAGGCTTCTTTCCTACAAGAAATTAACAGGTCAATTGGTTTGTTAGATTGTTAGTGGAACAAAATAACATGTGTTAAACTAAGTAAAGAACATAACATGCTACAATAAATAAGAAATAAGAAACAAAATATACAGACACAATAACAAGCTCAATCGAGTCAAACACACTAATAATCCAAACAGAGAACTCTTCCCCTTTTATTAGTTGTTGATGGTATAAGAGAATATGATTCTAAATCACTTGCAATGAATCCTTAGAGCTATGGAGCTCTAATATTCGAGGCAAGGGGTTCTCTTCCCTTTAAGATTCTTACAAGCCTCTCTCTCTCCTCGATGGATGGTAGAATAACGGACACTTGGTGAAATTCTTCTCTTAGATTGACGTGTTGGAAGGCCAACAGTTGAATCCTTCTACTCCTTGATACTTGGACAACATAATGTTGGTTTTCTCTCAAGAAATTTGGCCAACATAAAAATATGTTCTCATGTTCCTCTTCCCATGGCAGTCTTTTATAGGAAAATTACAATATGGATTTTGACACGAGAGTGGGAGGCTGATTCCATTGTGTGTTTCACAAAGGCCTCAAGGTGGCTCCAAGGCGGTTGCACTTGGTTGGCTTGAGTGGGAATATTATTCTTCAATTGTGCCAAGTGGTCCCGGATGGTGACTTTACTATCTAAGGGATAGTCGCGATGATATTCACTGATATCGAAGAAAATTTCGCATGAATCTCTTAGGGTCAGTGCTTTATGTGTGCTATTTGATAAATTTTCGTACTTGACCTCAAGAAAAGTTAAATTTTTTAGATCATGTAATGTCTTCCTTCCCTGTAAATCCTTATTGTACCTTCTGCTTGACATTTCTTAATTTCTTTTGCTTATACGATTTTCCAGTGATAACAACGAGGCTTCACCAATAACTATGTTCATTTGTGGGAAGGTGGTATTATCTAAAGCAATGGACTTTCTAGTCACTACAATCATAATTGAATACACATACAATACCATGCACAATGTTTAGATTAATTAGATATTCACATGCAAAAGAGTTACAGAGAATATAAAGTGATTGTTGTAATATCCCCCAGTAAAATTGTAAATATTTTGATTTACTTTGCAAAAGTTAATTGAAAAATTGTGGGCCATGGTGAAGGCCTGGTATGAATAACTGATAAATGTTAATGCTTATTTTTCTAAATTTCATTAATTAATATTGTTTATAGTCAGCCATGAAAACTACAATGGGAAAAGATGTTCAATGATAGTTTCACTTACCAGGCAATTGGAAGACAGTTATTTCTCTCCCTAGAGATAAATGATCTCAGTTAGGGATAGGGGAGCTGAGAGAGTGAGAGAGGAAAAAGCCTGAGGCAACCTTATGAACTTGGAGCCTAGTTGTAGGAGGTCTAAGGGAGGAAATAAAAGGTGTAATCTTGGTACCCTCAAACAATACGTTGTTGAGGGAGGAAGGATGTTGCAAAAAAGAGAATTCTTGAGCTGGTTAGCTAGTAGAATTCCAAACTGAACCCTTTATGGTTATTAAAAACCTAGGTTGGATCTGGTGTGGTCAAAATGATCCTAGGTGGACCTGGTATGGTCAATGTTAAGAAAACTACTATGGAAGTGAACCTGGCTAGGGGGGGCCCTGGTAGAGGATACTGCTACTCATTGATTGGGTAGAGCATTCTCTTTCCCCCTGTGATTTTTATGGCAACCTAAATTGGTTAAAGAGATAAGTGTTGTGTGCATGCTTTCTATTTTATGTTTTGTTTTCCTTCTAGGTGTAAAATTGTTTATCTAATTGTTGTGTTATGACTCTTTTCTCGTGGTAAAATTCTATTGTGAACAAATGTAAAGTTGTATTGTTGGAAATATTTAGTTCTTAATTGTGAGTTATATTAGTCTTCAAACCAATTCGAGCAAGTTCCAGTAGCATAGTGAAAGTTCTGAGCTCAAAAGGGGGGTCGAGGAGGGCAGACAAGTCTTGAAAATAAACCCTCTTAGGTTACTCTAGACCAAGCTAAAGACTGAAGGATTAACTTGAAACCCTAAAAGATTTTTCTAGGCATATACATGCATACACAATGAAAGATTGTTTTATATAAATATATGTGTATGTAAGGATGCATATGTTGGAAACATGTATAGATATGCAATAAAGTGTTACCAAATGTATTGTTTGTCCAGAAATAAAAGTATAGCAAAAAATATATAGAAAATGATATTTTCTCACCATAATTTGCAAGGCATGAATGAGAGAATCATGTACATTGTATCTTTTAAACAAAGGAAATACATAGTCGAATATGAACAACCAGGTGTAACCATATAATAGAGCATCCATAAATGAATAAATATCGTAACAAAGACCCTAGGCTCATAGGGATAATACAATGAAAACAAATATTCAAAACCCAAAAGTCATGTAAGGGATTAATAATAAATAACACATGCATATTATTAACTTCAAGAGATTGTACTTAGAAAAATATCCAGCGATAACGTGATGAAAACTTGACAACATGCAAGGAAGCTCCAACTCCCATATGTTTTCTGTAGGCTACAACCCACAGGAGGCTCCTACCTCAACCAGCTCCAACTAAATATTATTCAAGCCACAACTTGAAAGGAGACCACAATCCCCTCATACAAAATGAAAACAATATGTTGATTTATCTGGTCATCAATTCTGCATACCTCCATCTTTATTTTTTCCTCTTATCCCCTTCAAATCTATTTCACATTAGCTTCATATGTGCCAGGTAACTAATGCATAATATCTCAATCAACTGTCACACATTCTCCCACTCTCTACCCTCCCAATGCCTTCCAAAATATCATATTTTATAAAGATAGTTTGTTGGTTGTTTGTATCCCACATAGGAATATGAAATGAATAGACTTGAATCTTTTCCTTCTACTCATTCGTTTCCAAACTCTTCATATCTTGAATATTAGACTATAAAAATAAATCATCCATCCAATATTAATTTCAGCCACATGTAATGATTAAATGCATCCACCTAATGCCAACATCAAATAACAATATTTATCATTAATGCATCACAAAAATATTTGCAACATATTTTCCTTTGCCTTGGAGTATTTCCTTTGCATCACAACAATTAAAATCAACAACAAATTAGTGTCACTACAATTCTTCTTTAATCAATCTATGCAACATTATCCAAGCATATCCCAACTCTTTTATGCTTTTACTTACATCTAATCAACATGACTTATCAAAGCCATCAACACAAGCATAAATCCATCAACATGCCAGCATATCACCATGCCATATCACTTGTTGTTGCTCATTTGACTTGTTTCTACTGCATATCTTCAATTCTCATGCATACCTTGTTGTTTCTCTTTGCCTTGATGGTCTTGTGTTACTCCTATGTCTTTTTTGGTCTTGTGCCGCCCCTTTGTTTGCTTCTCTTGTGTTGCTCCTTTGCTTGTTGCTCCTTGCCTTGCTACTCTTTTGCCTTATTTGCCTTGTTGTTTCTTCTACATACCATGCTTCTCTTTTGCTTGCTGCTCCCTGCCATGTTGCTCCTTTGCTTGCTGCTCCTTACCTTGTTTCTCCTTTTCTTTATTGTTTCTCCTGTAGTTATTTTGCGTTCTTTGTCTTGCTATTTATCTTGTTATTTAGTGCATACATTGAATTGCTAAGCTTCTCCTTGCTACTCTTTTTCATTGTTGTTATTCTGCCTTGCTACTCTTTTTCATTGCTATTATTATGCCTTGCTACTCTCCTATAGTTATTTTTCCATCAATAACAACTAGTCCAAAAATTGGTCTCAGAGAAATTGTTGGCACTGTTGTTGGACATTGGCTAAACTAACACTCCCTGTGTGTTTTGTGACATTGACTAACTGCCTCTCGTGGATCCTTATCTCTAGCGATGTGATCGTTGACTAATACCTACGTGTTTTGGTCTAACGACATTCGTGATTCCCAACAAGTGGTATCAGAGTGTAGGTCATGAGCTCGATACACACTACCAACTCACGTTGGGGGGAGATTGTTGGACATTGTCTAAACCAACGCTCCCCATGTGTTTTGTGACATGGACTAACCAACTTTCGTGGATCCTTATCTCTGGAAATGTGGTCATTGACTAATACTTATAGGTTTTGGTCTAATGGCACTCATGATTCCCAACATAACATGCAGTATGCACAGTGAGGTGGTTTATAAACCCTCAAGATTCTGTCTTAAAAGATCAATAATAAATACATATTCTCATTCAAACCATGTCATCATACAAGACGAGGCTTGTAAAGCTGGAGGTCATAATGGCTTCTATAAAAAAAAAGGAATAAAAATGTAATGGTGCATTCAAGGGTTTTTACGTAAGGAGACAACATCCCTTATGACCCTTGGTAAAAATCGCTGGATGCAAGGAGCAGTTAAAGATAGTAAGAACCTGGAACATAGAAAATTTAAACTCCAATAAGTTGATTTGAGCATGCTGCAGATTCCAACAATGAACAAATTTGACAGGTATAAACCCTAACTTGTGAATTAATCAACAGCAAAGGAAAAATGTTAAAAATTTGTATACAATGATGAATCTGGAACTCTGAGACCACAAGGAACAAGGGAAATTATTATCCTTGTAGCCGTAAAATAATCTAGTTGGTAGGGCAAGGCCTGAAAGATAATAGAAAACATTAAAGAAGTGGTCCAAGAAAATAATGCACATTAAGAAAACCAAATAAAAACATATAAACCTTCACAAATTGACACCCATCTACCTTGTTCCAGCAGAGTTGTGCCTTGGTCCCCTAAAGAAAAAGTGGTATTGTGGTTATTTCTAGAGAGCTACAATAGAATGGCCAAGACTTGTTGACTCCTGGAAAGAAACACCTAGAGGAAAATTGCATTTGATTGTGAGAGATTTTTCAAAATAGAGAGGCTTCGTGGTTTAAAAGTGAAATGGTTACGTGCATACTTGCCACAATGTGAAGGAAAAACAATCTGTGGTTAGTCGTGAGTGTATCGCATCTAGAACCTTCACAAAACACTTAACTGTGTCAAATATAAACCATTCATGTTATTATTACCTGCCTGGACTATATCGATCGATACATCTTTGAATTTCTATTAGTTGTTGCGTTGACCAAAATTTTTCATATGTTAATCTTGTTTATCCAAACTTTCGAAATATTTATTTTCAACATTCAAATTTTTATGCCAAAGTTTTTGATGGGAGAAAGTGGACCTCTTATTGTCGGATTATCTCCGTTTTTTTGTTGATCCAAAAATTTTAACCAAAGTTTTTATTGTTGATCCAAACCTTGGATTTTTTTTTTGTTGATCCAAACTTTTTAATCAAAATTTTTATTGTTGATCCAAACTTTTTAACTTTGGTCTTTTGATTTTTCTGTAGGTGGTGGTGTTGTATGTAGTCGTTGATATTTGTGCGAATGGAAGCTCCTCGATGGTGGTGTTGTATGCAGGTGTTGAAACAGCTGCGCATGGAAGCTCATGCTTGTGTTTAGCTTTTACTGCAGTTTTCTCCCCACACTTTTAGAGTATGGGGATTTGTAGTTGAACGCCTGCTCCACGTTGGCCTTAATCCTTTCAAAATATTCCACCAACATTTCATAGTGTTACAAATCCATTATTCTAGTAAATTTTGTCACAGAGTGCTAGAGTGTCTTCAAACATTATACTTTCTTCGAAATTCCACTGCTGCCATGAATCTTGAATTTGTCGCCATGAATCTGAAATGTAAGCATCCTCCTTTATATTTTCTGAAGGTCAAATCTGTAATGTATTTTCTGTATTTTATGAAGGTCGGGTCTAAAATTTAAACATCGTATGCGGTTTGCTTTTCCATTTTCCCAAACCCTACCTGTCATTTTCCTCTAAGCCTGCTTTTCCGTTTTCCCAAATCCTGCTAGGGTTTGAAGAAACGAGGTTGTCATTGGTATTTCTCTGAACGGATAATGGAAAGACCACGCCTTCCTTATCGATGGTCGCCCCCCTGTTCCTGCTGCGTGAACTTGGTAGTGATCTATGCATAAGCCATGGACTGACGATGATGATGATTATGCTCAGAATCTATGCTTTTGGGCCTTTCAGCCCTCAGAGGAGTCTTAATACAAGAGAGCCTTTGATTATAGTCGAGTGCCCCATCGTTGCATCTCCTGCTTTCCAGTGGTATATTCTGATTAGGGACATTAACAAGGCATGTCCTGATAGTTGATTCCACTGGATGTTCCAACATTTATCTATGTGACAAGATATGAAGTACTTACAACGTGTGTATCACCCTTGAGAGGAGGAGCAACATAAGAAACAGTTCATTGGTGGGCTTGCTGTCGGCAGCTCCGCTAAGGTTATCCCGATCCGGACTAAGCACTCAACAACACTGGAAAAATTTCTCGTTATTTCTAAGAACAATTTGCAATTCCATTGTATCGGATAATGATGTTCCATCCGAAGAGCCAGCTATTTGCAATGGGAGGAAGGTTGTATGCATAAATGACTCAAGGGTTAGGTGCATCCCTACTTTATCTCCCTCCATGTCCCTATAAAATTCATATCAAAGTGAAATGGAAGCAGTAAGGGGTTTTAGAGCCGGTTGGGCACAGTAAGGCTAGGGTTTGAGGTTTTTTTTGGTGATATGACTTGACTTCGGCAAGGTTTCCTCTTCTCCTATCGCCAATGTTGTATATTTTCATGGCCGAAGCCTTGGGAAGAAAGTGAGAAAAGGAACCGAGTGATAAACCATTTACAATTTTCAAACTTTACCCTCTTGCCCAACCTTTTGCCGGCTTTCTTTGGCCCAACCTTCTGTCGGCTTTCTCTAGTTGGATGGTTGTTATAGCCTAATTTTCCATCAAAATAAAACTACTAAAAATGTCTTTTCACTGTATAATAAATAGAATAAATATCTCAGGAGTCTGCATGGCAACAACTTCAGAAAGCATAGAGCATTAGGCGTTGAGTTGTCGCAAAGAGGAATAAGAGGTAAGGTTATGGGCCCACGGGGGCAGACAAATGGAATAAGAAGTAAGGTTGTGGGCCCATAGGGGCAGACAAATGGTAGAATCCTAGGCCACATATGAACTTTATTTTGCATGTCTTACATGCGTATTTACAGAGATGTCTTAAAATGTTTACACAAGTATCTTATAAGTATTTTGTTTACACAAGTTTTTGCTAAGTATTTTGTTTACATGAGTATTAATGTGTTCGCTTCCTTGTCATCCGTTTCCTGAACAAGTATTTAAGGAATTCTCACAAGTATTGAAGGAATTATCAGTGGTACGATACCTTATGCTACTTTTGTTGTTATTTTGCTATTTTTTTGTTGCTATGCTATGCTGATTTTGTTGTTATTTTGTTGATTTTTGTTGTTAAAACCTTAATCATTTATTATTAATTGAACAAGTAGTGTTTTATGTTATATGGAGACTTGGTAATAGTTGGTGAAATTTACCTATTTTTAATTTGACAGTGGTGGCTACATTGTCATTTTTATGTTTACATAATCAAGTAGGACATATATCAATGCTTCATTCATCCTCTTGCTTCATTATTGTCCTAAAAATTCGTGATAGAATTCTAACATTAGGGCACAGGTAATGTATTTAGTAGTTGGGATTGATCTCCTTCAGAAGGACTACACTAATGTACATATTGCATACAACAAGAATAGTAATTAGAGAAGAATTGGAGGTTTTTGGTGACATGTAACTCTGGATGTTGTGTGAGTATAATTGGATGAGAGATAGATTTTGAGGTGAGGGAAAAACGGTGTGACTGAGAGACAGGGAACATGATTGGTAGCTCATTGTAGATTCAATTTTGACATGTACAAGAAAATTTGTGCCTCTTTTGCTTCTTCCTCTATCTTCACACCTTGAACCATTCTTTGTTTTGTACTTTCCTCCTAGCGACTTTCTCATGGCTCGATGAGATCTAATCTGTTGCAAATAAATCTCTCATGGATTGTGATGTCTCCATATCCAAGTCAGCACACTCCCTTGTTCGTCTTATCTTTCCACTGTCCCTTGAAAAATGTGTGCTTCTTGGGACACTAACAAATCAAGCACCATTTCCTCTAGATGTTGCACGGACACAGTAAGGTCTGTGGAAATAAAGGTAACATATATTTGGAAGATATTTTCATTCATTTATAATGTATCTTGCATTACCTCAATCAATTGAATTGGCTAACATTTGGATTTTCTACCTAGTCAATTTCCTTAACTCTGTATGGGTTGTTTACAAGAAAGGGTAGACAATTTCTCATTTAATAGCATGAAAAGTTATCATAACATGGTTTGGTGAGATAGCTTGGAGAAATATTTAGCAGATAAGTCTATAGCTAATCCAATGCCACTCTTCTGTTTCCCCTGCCCCCAACCAGGAATAAAGAAAGAGAATATGTAAAAGACGCATTTGTGGAAATGCGAGGCAGTTCGGGTTTTGGCTCGACCGATGAGGCCAGAAATATTGTCGAATTTGCAACAAATTTCAATGAAAAAAAAATTCTTGGTATAAGGAAGAAACATGAAAAAAAAACAAATTAAATTTCTTAGATGATATAAAAAATATGGTTCCCTTTTAACATCTTACAAAATATGCATTAGCATATCATAAATCTAAACAAATTAAAGAACTATGAGAAACAGTAGACTGTAATAAAGATGTCGAACACGCTGAGTGACAAGTAAAACTCAAATTGGGTGTGAATCAACATATTGAATGGTTCAGAGCATGATAGATGTCCATTAGAGTGTGATAACAATTAGTCAAAAGCAAATGTAAATTTAGGGTGACCTTGCCACCCTGAAGTGTTTCCAAGCTTCAACGTGAAGGGCTTCTAATTGATATAATAACCATTCATGTACCTTATATGTTATGATATTGATGTACCTGTAGATGACTTCAGAATTTCTAGCTGCTTGGGATTTTTGAAAGTACCATTGACAATGTCCTTAAATTTGTTCTTTGGTATCACAATTTTGGTTGTGTAAAAATTTCAGAAACAACTAATGCACATGTCACTACTGATATGCCCTTGAAGATTTTTTTTCAATGCCTTCTCCTATTGAGATTCTCAGAGTGTTGAAAACAACAGAGGGATGTATACCCTTACACCAGTCTAGGTCAACAAAGTCTTATCAAAATGCTGAGTCAATTTGCCAATAAGAAGCAGATTTAATGTTAGAGAATGTCACTTGTCATTCATGAAATTCATATTAGAATATACCTAAGAGGAGCTCAGATTTGTGTGTTAAAAAACTCCCATATAATATAGTAATCAAACGTCAAATAAATTATGCAAGATGTATGTAACAGTCTTCAAAAATGTACCGTAGACATGATTTATGACCTTAGTATAGAAGTGATAAGTAGATCTTAGATGAAGGCTTAGAATAAAGCATTGGTCACAATTCAGCTTTCGAAATAAGCCATAATATGCCTATTAAATTTTAGCACCAAAATCTTATATCTAAACATAACCGAGAATGATAAAGTTTATGCAAATAGAGGCCATGAAAATAACACAAAAAACAATATGCAAAATATATTGAAAGAATAAAGGAATATGTTCTCCAACATCTAGAGGAGGTTTAGTTTTCACAGATTTTCGGTGGAATTAGGAGCAAGACTACAGACCTTTGAAAGATGCTAAAAAAAAACAAATGCTAAGCCATTTGATTAAGTTAGACTGGGGGCTATAATTTTGCAAGAGAATTTATGGGTCAAATTGAGAAATGCATTGAGTAAAAAAATCTTGCCTGAAGATTCCTGATTTCACAAAAACCCGAGCTGGAGCGAGGTAAACAATGTGGTTGGTGGAAATTATCGAATCTCCACTAACTAAACATAGTAGTATAATATTGAGGAATCATATGCATGCATTGAATCCATAGTCTCTACAATAACCAAGGCTTCATCCTCTACTTCTTCTAATGAATCAAACCCACGGGATTGGATACATTGCTAATCAGTGCTAATGAAGTCGTTATTTGTAATTTTGGTAATCACACTTAATGTTTTTCGTATTTATTCACACAGATATGCACTTTTAAGGGAATCTTTTCGTGGTCTAATCGCAGTTGCTAATATTTTAACTCACAACAAGCATTTAGTGTAGTTTGGAAATGTCTGTTGATATCTAGGCTTCACATTATGCTTACAAATTATAGGCTGCACAGGGATCCTCCTTATGCTTAGCAAGCACTAACCTACATTCTCCAATTACCTTTTAACTCTTCTAATTTTGAGTGTTAACCCTTCTAGAGTTGATATTTGAAACTGGATGGTTTCAAGTTTTAACATATCTCAATATTCATCAGTCGGTGTCCATAATACATACATGTAGGAATTCATGAAAAAAAATCATAAATGCTAGAACACCTAATGGGCAGCATCATGTTTCAATCATTATTTGCATGGCTACTCTCAGGTGATGCATCAGTATCTAGATTATGATTATTGTGCAGTCGTAGTGGGTCATGTGATTCCTTTTCTATTGACAGGTGAACCATGTCAAATAATCCAACTTTTTTTCACGCAAACTCATCCTAATTTCATTGCTATGCATCATCTGTGGACTATTTTATACAAAGACCAACCATTTTGTCCTCTTTGCAATTGGGATATTCCTCTTCAATGAAAGAATAAAGGAATGTGTTCTCCAACATCTAGAGGAGTTGGCAATGTAGGATAACCTTCAATAACCAATACCAAATCTCTAGAGCTCAATCTCGATGCATCATCTGCCAATCCACTGTGTCATGTTGGGTCATTACTTCTTTATCCTCTTATGCCAAATTTGATTGAAATATATGTCTCACTTATTATCCACTCTATGGCCAGAGACTACCTTATGGCAGTCTATAAAGCTAATACTAAGGCTATTACTGGAGCTTACTCTAGGGAACTTACTTCTTATTAGTGCTTGTGTGTCTGGATTGATGGGTTTGGGTCTGATGGTGAATAGGCTGTTAACCAGGTTGGGTATCTATTTCCTAATAATTTTAGTTCTCGAATAGAAAAATAAAAATGATTTTGACGATTCATCATTACTTTACCTGCACGTCTCTTGTAGGGAATTGTAGCATGTTGTTGGGATGGAGATTCAACAACTACACTCAAACCAATTCATGTGTACTTATATTGTACAGTTAGGAAATTCTATTTGATCAACCAGTTCATGTGTACTTATATTGTACATTTAGGTCATTTACATGATTTTTGATCCATAAAAATATTTCATGATTATATATTTGGTTTAATCATCTCCATAAATATCTCCACGAATCACCCAAAAAATCCTATGAGATCTTCATTACAAAATTCTGTCATATCATTATCTTTGATTCATATGTAGATCTTTGTGTGATGTGCATCATTACAATATAATTTAGACATTATTCATGATTCACAATTCACAAATAGCAGTTAATCCTTCATACTCTCGCTGAAAGATTACTAGTTTTTAACTAATCTATTTTCACTGGTCCAATATTCATCTTTTTCTTCTATAGTCTTTGCCTTCAATCTTATTTAGCTATGCTGTTCCTCTTTATCTTTTGTCTTTTTCAATCTTCACCTTTGGTCTTCTTTACCTTCAATCTTCTTTAGTGCTCATTTTGAACTTGCTAAATATAAATAGTGTCTTTGTTGAAGCCCATGCAAAAAAATTCACCATCCATCGGAAATATACTTCACGACTTAACATGTAGTTGATATAATAATATTGAACATGCTTCTTGTCTCCTATCAATGTGAAACATATATATTTAATAATTGGATGAATGTGATCCTTTTCTGCGATAACCAAGGCTTCATCCTCTACTTCTTCCAATGAATCAAACCCATGCAATTGGTTACGTCTTTTGTAGGGAATTGTACCATGCTATTGGGATGGAGATTCAACAACTACACTCAATCCAGTTCATGTGTACTTATATTGTGCAGTTAGTTTCTTTACATGAATTTTGATGACCATAACAATATTACATGATTAAATATTTGGTTTGATCATCTCCATAAATATCTCCATGAATCACCCAATAGATCCTATGAGATCTTCATCACAAACTTTTGTCCTATCCTTATCTTTGATTCATATGTAGATCTTTGTGTGGTGTACATCATTACAATATAATTTGGACATTATTCATGATTCACAATTCACAAATAGGAGTTAATCCTTCATACTCTCCCTGAAAGATTACTAGCTTTTAACTAATTTGTTTTCACTCGTCCAATCTTCATCTTTTTCTTCTATATTCTTTGCCTTCAATCTTCTTTAGCTATGTTGTTCCTCTTTATATTTTGTCTTTTACAGTCTTCATCTTTGGCCTTATTTACCTTCAATCTACTTTAGTGCTCATTTTGAACCTGCTAAATATAAATAGTGTCTTTGTTGAAGCCCATGCAAAAAAAGTCACCATCCATCGGAATATATGGTTTCCAACCTCTATAATTGCTAGTGCTATAGGAAACTTTTTCTTGTACATCGTTCATCAACAATTTTCGACAAACATTTTCTCTTTTGTTGCATCACGAATCATTTAAACTCCTTTCTATAGATTGAAATCTACTTCACGACTTAACATGTAGCTGATATAATAATATTGAACATGCTTCTTGTCTCCTACCAATGTGAAACATATATATTTAATAATTGGATGAATGTGATCCTTTTCTGCGATAACCAAGGCTTCATCCTCTAATTCTTCCAATGAATCAAACCCACGGGATTGGTTACATTGCTAATTGGTGCTAAGGAACCTACTAAATGGTTAATCTGTAAGGGGGTTAACTTTGCAAGCACGTCTACAGACTGTATGACATTTAACATAGAAGGATTGGTGAATCCTGTTAAAATGACTCCACGAAAATGCTTTCTTTTCAGAGCCCATAGATAACCATCGATTACAGCATGGACAGAAGATTGGAGTGGTTTGTTGTACCTTCTCAAACAACATTTAATATTATGAGAACAAACACAAAGATTCATTAATTTTAGTAAAATAAACACTAAAACAAGTCTAAGATCAAGAAATACCTAACTAGCTCTATGTGAAGAAGAGAGACACCTGAGAGTGATAAGACGTCAAAACAAGTAGAAAAAAGTGACCAAAACACTTATTTTCCATTCCCTAGAGTCCAAAAAGAGATCTAAGTAATGTGGAATCAGAATTCACACCACCTAACAGCAATAGAACAAATCAAAATCACAAGCAACTAGAGCAATAAACTGTCAATTTTTTCAATCATAAACAATCTTTTATTTTTAAGTATTTCCTATAGAATCCCTTTGGGTGGGGATGAGGTGCATTCTAGCCTATTTTTCCCAAACTATTTTGTAATTCATCCCAGCACTAGACAAAATTTTGAAACCTACTTAAGCTTTAGCACATTTAGATCATGTTCTTTGTGTACATTTGCTTTTACACCCTTAACACAGTCAAAGAGCTTAATAGCCCATCTATAAAACAAATGTAACTAATTAATTCTAATTCGAGTGGCATTCTTATCAACCTTTTGTTATGTGTTTGGAAGGGAGTTGTTGACCAAAACATTTTTTTCATAAATTTTATTGGGAGTTAGAGCACAACCACTTACATTATTACATTCATGCAAAGATTGTTGGGTTATATTCATCATTTTCCTTACAAATTACAGCTTAATAACTTGCACATTCTTGTCGTAACATAAATTGAACCTTAGACATGCATAGATTGTGATAGCTCAGTGCAATTTAATTGTGCTCAATTCAAGTATTGGACTTTCTACTAAAATCAGAAGTCAATGTAATGTCACTGAGTTTAGTAAATACCAGATATAACAACTTTGAAGATTGAGGTTCAATTATGTTCGACCATTTCCCGCTTCAGTGGCATATAACTTTATTTGGACATTGTAATTTCTTTTATTCTCATAGAACTGAGAATGTAGGTTAATTTGTTTAACTTTATTTGGACAATGTAAAAATTAAACTACATATATATGCATGAGAATATCTGTATTGTTTTTGTGACATGGTGCTATTCACCAATTTAGTCCTTGCAGACTTCATGTTTACTATGTACCATAAACTTATTCCTTTTATATTTTTAACCTTTATCCTTTGTCTAGGGTCTTGGCATCATAGATATGTGTTCTTTTAATGCATTTATTTTGTTGGAAACAATCATATTTATTGTTTCTTGATTTCATCAATCTTATTTGGAAATATTTAGATAAGATTAATAGAATAATTTGCTAAGGTAATTGAGTTTCTGCAAAGACAATTGCATAGGTAAACTCTGATAAGTACTTGGAAATGATGGGAGAAGTAATAGATGTCAACAGTTACAAATTGAAATTACAATGCATTGTATTTGATAACATTGATTGTGTATTAAAAAGCAATGGTCTGTTTAGATTAGATGCATTTTCATATACTGTAGGAGATTGTTTATTTAATTCATTTGAAGTGCTTCTACATTTTCGTTATACTTCATATCAATTTAGAAATGGATTAATATAACATTTTCTATTTTGATTAAACAACAACAATGTTGAAGCAGTAAAGTCATGTCAATATGAAATAGCATCTTATTTTTTGTACGAGTTACATGGAATTACTGATATTGAATATATCTTCGTAAAATGCATTTTTCTGCATCGACAAATATAAAGGAAGCTGAACAAGGGCTATGGGGGGATACATTTTGCATACGTTGGTTAGCTAAATGGCTAAATATATCAATTGGAATTTGGTCATTAACAAGAAAGACAAGATATTTTCTTTTTAATCAACATGAAAATACAATTCTATATTGTGTTATCTTCCATGATTCAAATCCTGTTAGTGGTCATTATGAACCATTGCTTTACCAAAAGTTCCCAATATGCATTTATGAACAATCTAGTATCTATTTGTTATCCATTTTCAAAGATATTCAAAACCATTGGATGCATATTGCATGTAATATGCTTTTAGATGATTTAACGATGGAAAAACAAACAACATCTAATTGTGGCAACAACCTCTTTAATGCAATCTTCTATTTAGTAGCAACAGAATTCGACGCACAATGTTTACGACTTTACATTGCAGAATCTTTTTGCAATGCACTTATGCATAGAAATCAACAAGTATTTCATTGTTTAGAACATTATCTAATAGTTGATGTGATACAATATATAATGAATAGGAACTGGCAACAGTATCTCATAAATATGGCAATGCCATATGAAAAGGGAAAAATAGAGGGTGGACCATTCTTTTTGCAATGGATATCTATCATATTCAAAGTGAACATCCAGTTGTGGTCCTTTGTAGCTAGTAACTTTGTCAATTATAGTTATGTTCATTCAAGATGCAATCATGTTGTTAATATCACGTCATTCAAAACAGATACATTACACATCCATTATGAGCCAATGATACAAAAACAATATGATCATGATAAGATTTTGCAATATGCTGTAGTAACAAAATCTACAAATGCTAAAGAAAAATTTGACATGAACTCTCAAGTACATTTCAACATTGATGTTGAATTTACGATATCATCTCATTTACAACAAGTGTGTCGAACTAAGTGCTATAAGCTTAATTATCACAGAATGAAGCAATTCATACGTACAAGAGGCAAATCTAGTGATATGAAGCAATTCATATATACAAGAGGCAAATGAAATGACATATGAAATAATGATAACATATTGCCTCAAAAGCGTTTACTAGAAACAAAACAATCTATTTTTGAGATAGGATCTGATTCGCAAGATATCAGTCCAACTAAGTGTCCTGGACTTAATTATCACAAAATAAAACAATTCACATGCACAAGAGGAAAATTCAATGACATATGCAACAATCAAAATATATTGCTTCGTAAGCGTCTATTAGAAACAAAGCGATCTATTTATGAGATAATATCTAATTCACAAGATAGTAGTCCAACTAAGTGTCGTAGGCTTAGTTATCACAAAAAAAAACAATACATGCGTACAAGAAGTAGATGCAATGAAATATCCATTAATGTTTCTGAAGCCAACATACAGGATGAAACTATGCAAATTGCATATAAAAAAACATGTTCTAATGAGAAAACACGAATGACATTTCTTGAATTAAAACAAATACTTCGCAATGTCGAAAACGATAAAAAAAGGTATAATAAGCAAACAAATTAGTCGAAGAAAAAAATATGCAAAATACATCTTTATGAAACAAGTCCAAGACACACCTAGAAATACATGTGCAGTTTTCACCAAATTGCATTTTGCAAAAAATATGACATGCTTCACTACAAATCTACAAGAAAAACATATGAATTTGACATTGGACAATAGGACCTTTAGAAGTGAAAACATATGTGTTGCTTGCAAAAGAGCACTTCAAAATGGAAAGCTTCCACAATTTGCAACACCTGAACAAATAAGGTCGACGTAACACTCCATTACCAACTGTAAAAGTGCTTTCATATTTAGAAGAAAGACTTGTGTCATTAAGAATTGCATTTGCAAAAATCAGACAATGGGGATATAAGCGATCACAAATTGGCTTAACAGGATCAATTATCAATGTACTAGTTCATATGGACATTGTGCAAAAAGCATTGCCACAATATCTAAGTGATACGATGACAATTGCAGTTGCATTGAAAAGACGATTGCAATACAAAAATGCATATCAAACAGGTAAAGTGCATCCAATTATTGTCATGAAAGCATTGAATGAATTATGTTCTAGTAGTCTATTTAAGCCTGAGAAAATTTGGGTAAATGAGAATTGGACCCATCTTTTACAAGAAAATAATGAAAACATCATAAAAAATGCAAATAGTGATAGTGGAAGTGATACAAATAGTGATGCAAACAATGAAACACCTAATGAAACATTGATACATGGATTAATAGAGTCACAACACATATATGATTTGCAAGACAAGATTATTGAACTTGCACCTACTAAAGGACAACGACCACTTGGGAATTTCAAGGAAAATCATGCAGAAGAAATGAACTTTCCAACATTATTTTATGGTGATGCACGTGATGATCACATCAAAAATAGATTTAGCTACCAAAAAATAGTACAATGGGAATTGTTACAAGCAAGTGGTGACTTCTCATATCACACAACAAATTTGTTTTTCAAGACAATGTGAATAATTATTGATAAAGTACTCTCTTGCATATGGGTACAAATAAGAAAAGGGAAATTAAGAGGAAGAAAAATATTAGCAAAAGATGTCAAGTATCGAGAAAATTTGGAAAATTTATTGAAATATTATATTAGATATGTAGATTTCAAAAACATTCGCATCTTCGAAATCTTCGATCATTTGGAACACCATAAAAAAAAAACGTCGATGAACCAACTTACCTTTATTACCTACAGAGTAGGGGTAGGCAAACCCTTTGACACTTTGAAAATTTTCCAAATGCTTATATGAATATATGATTCACAGAACACAACTGATCCTATGAAACCAAAGGGTTTAATATTATCATATACAAGAAAAGCTGCATATAATGCAGGTGGAACAACAATACATTTTGCATTGCTAATGCCTTTTAACAAGTCTCAATTCTTGCCACTTAGCAAAGAAGTATTAGACAACTTATCAAAGCTATATCAAGAACTGCAACTAGCTTTCATAGATGAAGCCTCTATGATTGGTAGTCGGTTCTTATATTCTATTGACAATAGACTCATAAGCATAAAACATGTCCAAACCAAATACTTTGGAAACATTGACATGATATTTTGTGGTGATTTATACCAAGCACAACCTATTCAAGACTCGCTAATTTTTGAACAACCAAGAATCAACAATCAAACAATAACACATGATTTCTGGAAGGATAATTTTAAGTGCTTCCAATTGCAAATGACTATGCGACAAACAAATGAAAAATTTATATCAATTTTAAATAGAATGCGAACAAATAGTCAAACATGTGATGATATAACATATATTAATACAACTTGCATGCGCCCTATACCAAATGATCCAACATTTCCCTATTTATTTTACAAAAACAAATACGTTGCAATGTATAACAAGAAAATTTTAACACTCATGCCTGGTAATGAAATTTTAATCAATGCAATTGACGAAGATGAGGAGAACAATGGAAATGTTCCAAGGCATCAACATACAGCTAATTTTCCTTCACAACTTGTGATCAAGTTGAACATGCTAATTGAAATGTATGCTTGCAATTATGATGCACAAGATGGACAAGTAAATGGTGCAGATGGAATAGTCAAATCATATACTCATACAGATAAAGTTGATGTTCTATGGATTAAGTTTCATGACCCTAATATTGATCATCGGCAATCTAGAAAACTAGCTTATTTGTATACTCCAGACATAGCACATGATTGGATACCAATATTACGAATATAAAAAGCAATGCCTATGTCACCAAACATGGTTCATCTGAAGATACGGAAACAATTCCCAATTCAACTTGCATGTGCACGCACAATACATAGATCACATGGTTTAACCTTGGATAGACTTGCATTTGACCCTACTGGAATACAAGTGCATGGCCTAGTGTACACAGCTCTATCACGTGTAAGAAACATGGAGTTGTTGTATTTTCTAAATGCTCTGAAAAACAACAATTTCAAGGTTAAGCAAAAATTAAATTGTGAAATACAACGTTTGCAAAGCACTGAAAAATGGCAATTAGAATATGATTATTCATTAATACAATCATTGTGATCCATCTCCATTCTTTCACTAAACACTCGTAATCTTCATGCACATATTAGTGACATATGTAGTGATTATGACACAATGGAATCTGACATCTTATGCTTACAAGAAACATATATGACCTTGTCTATGCAAAATGAGTACTTTGCAAATTTCAATTGCATCTCAAGTTGCATTAAGCATGGACTAATGATACTGATAAAAAAACATATAACTATGCTTGAACACATCCACTTTCAAGAGCATCTTGTAGAAGTATTGTTGGAAAAAATAATAGTTCATGGATCACAAATTGCAATACCCAATATATATGCATCACCACATGCAAATTTTAACAATATTTTGAATGTCATTGAAAACGATTTATGTCATATAGATTTAAAGGATATCACAATTATATTGGGGGACTTCAATATTGATATGTTACAATGCAATTAGAAAACAAAAGAGCTGGAAAGCTACATGAACAATTACAATCTCCATTTTCTTATCAACAAAACTAATAGCATGCATAAATCATTCATTCACTATGTGTGGTCAAATGTAACTAATATACAATACATAATTTTCATATTAGATACATATTGGTGTGATCATGATACAATATCTCTTGACCTTCAACTATGATCTACATATGAAACATGTTACAAAATTACAAATTTTGAATGCAGATTCTACCAATAAAACCCTTTTCAATTGAACAAAAACGAATGAGAAAAAAGATCAACAACATGGAACATGAAAGAAGAAATTATGTACTTCTTGCTTTTTCTTTTATATGGTTTTTATATTCTTGTTCACTTTTTCCATTTATATGGTTTTTGAAATTGAACTAAATATATGTTACTATTTTATAACAATAGGGGAGCTGATGAAAATCAAAAGAACAAACAAGTCAAAAAGGTCAAGAACAAGGAAAAAATCAAAAAAGTCAAGAACAAGGAAAATTGATTGACCACACCAAAGAGCAAATTGAACAAGAAGCTACCAAAGGGTATGCCCATAATCATCTCCATCATTTTTTTTTCAATTTTTCTACTTACAAATTACTTACATTCATGCAAGTAAAAGGATTTGTATAGCTATTTAGAATAGTAATTACGTAATTGCAACAGGATAACTACTCAAGATATAGAAAACATGAGTCAAGTAGAGGATGCAAGCCAATCACAGAGTTTAAAGAGGTATGTTTATGACAACTTTACAAATATGCCCAGATTCTGAATTTACAATGTTAATGCTCATTATATATTCACTGTCTTTTTACAATTGACTAATATACATATGTACAACTAAATCTATATAACTTAAAAAATGATAGACAAGTAAAAAAAGCACTAGTAGCCAATCCCTTCAGGCAACCGAACAACAATACATGCATAGGTTAGTTATAATAAACTCTTCATTTATTGCTTATGCAAAATACATATGATAATATTACAATATATGTATAGTTTACTTATCATAAACGCTTCATTTATTTCTTTTGAAATATGCAATTACTATTTTTAGTACAATTCAAATAGAATCAACAAGAGGAGAATCAAGCATCTTACAAAATGATGCAGTAAAAAGGTATGAATATGCAGTGAAAAGGTATGCATATGCAATATTATACTGTAATTTATTTATAGTTCTACAATTTATAAAATAACATAGTATTATAGAAATTTTATACAAGTATCTAAATAAGCAATTTATACAGGCAAAAACAACTACCTCTAGTTAAAGTATCAATTGAAGACTTGAACAGTCGTATTATTGGACAATTATTTGTCGGAGACATAATGGTCGTATATAGCACATTTCTTGACAAGGCAAACAAAGCCCGTCGAATATTACGGGCTGACTTGACAGATGAGAAAGGAATGATGACTGTAACATTAAGTATACATGTACACTTGATTGAAAAACAAGAACATAAAATTATACAAGGCAGGAGTATATCTACTACAAATTTCAGAATACTGCCTAAAACCGTTTATGATCGTGGTGATTGTGATAGAATAATTTCGCTAAATGAATCAAGTATTATAGACACTGTGCCTGCAGTTTGCAAAGAATATTGTTTGATTCCAGATACAACCATTAAGTAGTTTGCAGAAAAAAATAGAAATGTACCCAATTGGTACAAGCGGCGCAGTTGTTACACTTGCCAAGAGAGTTGGATAGTACTACATATTGCATATCAAAGATGGAGATTCTAAAAATGAATGTGCAACAGTATGTATTTGCATATCACTTATTCTTAATTTTTAATAAATAATATGTATTAATTTAACAAATAACTATTCTAATTTGTCTCTTGCAGTTGCAATTTTTTGATACATATGAACAATACTTTATTTCAATGGAACAAAAATTGCAAAAAAGACAATTTCCCCTTATCCTTTTCAAAAATATAACAAAAAGACAGATGTAAAAGAAAAAATATTTCGAACAATACAGTCAACTTTCATAACTGAACTTAACACGGACGCAGTTAAGAATCATGGAAAAATAACGACATCTAATCATGCTGTAAGTATAGCAATAATGATCTTTTTTCTAATTTTGAATTACATGTGTAATATTGTACATTAACATTTGAATATTTTATAAACAGGTTGATGGTATGCTAAAGGCATCAAATTCTTATTCAACTCCATTCGAGCCTATTTGTGCTATATGAAATTATGTGATCAGTTCATCCGTACTAATCAACAATGGAACAATTTATTGTTCAAAATGCAACAATAATTGCCCTTGCATATACAAACATTCTATAAATGCTATAATAGAATCTATCACAAAAAACAATGTCCATTGCACTATCAAGGAACCATTAGTACATGATTTACTTCCTTGTTTAAAACCCATGTCATATGAACAATATTTGCAAGAAAAGGAAACCATTGTCTACATGCTACGCGATCTCAAAATTCACAACAACTTCATATTGAATGAAGATAGTGAACTATTACATGTCGGCTGACAAATGAAAGGTACATTAACATCTTGACTCAACATCTCTTCTTTCGAAAATGTCCACTACTCAATTAATAATGTTATGATTTTATTTTTAACTAATTCTTTGTTACACAGATGAAAAAGACCAGCAACATCGCAACTATTGGAATCTAATCTGTTTCTTTATATTATGGAATTATTCCAATAGAACTATTTAATTTTCAATTTATGTACATTTATCAGGAAAATGTACTTAGTACACAATACTCTTGTACAATATTTTTTTATTACTGTATTGTTGCGTAATTTCTGCTCATTATCATTATGTTCAATGAACTAGATTAAGGATAATTTTCCAATTTTCTTGTCTAAACTCAACTCAATTATTGTTTCCTCCTTTTCTTTAATATTTGAAAATTGCATTTAATTATGAACTAGGTACTTTATCAGTATTACTGAATTATTTACATATGAATTTGATCTCTAACAATGCTTTGAAAACTTGACAGTTTTTGTCATATGTAAATGAAATTGTTCTATCTTTGTCCTATTTTTACTCATAATTTTTACAAGTGTTACTCTGAAAGTCTGAAATTCACTATTTTGATTTTGAGAATTCAGTCCTCTTTTATCAGTATGCAATAAGTCAATATCCTATACACTATGAATACTTCTCTTTTATATCCCAGAATAGAATAGTATCCCACTCATGGTGCAATATCAATGGCTTTCGATAATAATATGCCTGCCAACATGAACACATGAGCAGTAAGACATGGGAAGTTGCTATATCTATGTATAGAAAAAGCCTTATAGCATCAAGGGTAGGTCTCTGGATATGGCATATTCTCCTGCTTCAATTGAAAGAGTTATAAGGATACATGGTATGAGTACACTCCTGAACTGGTTCATTCAAAATGATTTACAAATAGAGTTCACTACAATAAGCATTTACTAATGCTTATTCCATTTTTCCATTGTTTTAGGAACAAAAAATGAAAAATACATACTAGAATATGTCCTAGCTTGTCAAGTAAAAGAGCTATGAGGATACATGGTATCAGTACATTCCTATGTCCTAGCTTGTCAATTAAAAGAGCTATAAGGATACATGGTATGAGTACATCCCTAAACTGGTTGAATCAAAATGGTTTACAAATAGGCTATTCCATTTTTCCATTATACCTTACTTTAAAACGAAGACATGTACTTGGGAGTATTAGGAGTTATATTTTAAAGCCTTGTTCTATTCTCCATATTTGTACCTGATCAGATACTTTTGTTATTGATCCATCTTTGTTCTTTCTTCTATGTTCTCCTTAATATTATTGCATAATCAGTGAGGCAATTATCAATGCTTCATTCACCCCTTTGCTTCATTGTTGGATGACTCTACAACTATTCTTGTGATTGCTTCCTATTGGCATGTAATGTGAAGTTAAAGAGTCTTGGTTCTCCCATGATATTTGAGAATGTTGGTCTGTTCCCCTTAATATTATTTCATAATCAAGTGAGGAAATTACCAATGCTTCATTCACCCCTTTTCTTCATTGTTGGATGACTCTGCAACTATTGTTGTGATTGCTTCCTATTTCATGTGATGTGAAGTTAAAGAGTCTTGGTTCTCCCATGATATTTGAGAATGTTTCTTTGTTCCCCATTTATATCTTAATTTGTTCATTCTACATTCATTACCAATAAATATCTCACAAATACGCTTTTGGTAACAAAATCCATGTCAAAGTGCATAAGAAATTATATATTTTTGTAAACTTTTAATTGTTCCCCATCTATCTAGGAATTTGTTCATTCTACAAACCTACAACAATAAAGATCTATCAAATACTCTTTTGGCATCCATTTCCATGTCCAAGTGTCTAAGAAAATATTCATTTTCATAGACTCTTAATTATTATCATTCCATGTTTAAAGGGCTTTGAGTGGTAGGATTGAAATAGCTTTCATTACCACTAGTCAATTTATGTCATTCATTATCAACAAAAGTATAATTTTGCAAGCTATCCTTGAACTTATAATCTGTGCTTGCGGTTTGTGAAGTTTGGTTCTATTGGTTTTCTGTCTTGCAATCTGTGGGAAAACAAAGCAGCTTTAGGTCAAGTTTCATGAGATTTCCTGTGAGGTTTGATTCTATTGGTTTTCTATCTTGTAATATGTGGGAAAACAAAGCATCTTTAGGTCAATTTTCATGAGATTTCCAGGGCTGGTCAACAATTCCAAGTTTCTAGTTTGGATCAAAAAAGGGTTTACCAACATAGAGTGGGGACCCAGAAACACAGATAATAGATTAGAATATTATTGTGTCCCAAGTTGAACTTACGTGCATACAGATTTATAGAATCTCACAAAAAAATATACAATCAATGACAGTGTACCAAGACTTTTATCTAAAGAATTTCGAAAGATTTACTTTAATCCATCACATTTCGGAAGATATAACATAAGGACAGGGCATCTCGCAAACATAATAACCCTCTTACTCTCTAGTTCCTCTCTAAGCATGTGCCACACATAAATACACTAAATCAACACTTAATTTAATACTTGTGTTTGATTAATAACTAAGTACCTTTGTAGTTTGTACTCAGTGGTAACCCTCTTACTCTCTAGTTCCTCTCTAAGCATGTGCCAAGAATTTTATCTAAATCATTTCAAAAGATTTACTTTAATCCATCACATTTCAGAAGATATAACATAAGGACAGGGCATCTAGCAAACATAATAACCCTCTTACTCTCTACTTCCTCTCTAAGCATGTGCCACACATAAATACACTAAATCAACACTTAATTTAATACTTGTGTTTGATTAATAACTAAGTACCTTTGTAGTTTGTACTCAGTGGTAACCCTCTTACTCTCTAGTTCCTCTCTAAGCATGTGCCACACATAAATACACTAAATCAACACTTAATTTAATACTTATGTTTGATTAATAAATAAGTACCTTTATAGTTTATACTCAGTGGTATCATCAATTCGAAATTTTGACCTTAAAACAAAATTATCTTTTAACTTAGCACATAAATTTTTCTAAACTATAGAAAACAATACCAAAATTCTTATGACAATGTGATAAATCTAATAAAATCTACATAGAGGTAATGATATTCTCTCCAAGTGGTGAGACATATCACATATGTTATGACATTCATCTTTGAAATTCGACCTTGTGTAGTCAAGCAAATCCAGAGCAAAGGTCATGTCTTGTTGAAGAATTGAAAGCTTTACCTGTTCTTACTATTGCTTTTTTGCTATAGATTTTATACTTGATTGTAGCATCTTCTTATTAAAATATTATTATGCATAATTGTTCAAGGGTTAATTCTATCCTTGATAAATTTGCAAATTTGTAGCAGTGTTACTCTATGTGTGAAGTAACATTCCGGACTCCATACAAAAGTGGCTTAAAAAATCATGATTGTGGCGTTAGAATTGTGTTAGCCATCTTGGTTTCTACTCAGAAGTATTGTATCTAATTTAGTAAGGTATTTTCGACTTGGTTAGGAGATGTAATACCATTACAGACCTGCGTCATTTTGGCCTTCTTAAGGCACAAATATGTGCACCCTTGACACGTATTTTTCTTCAATCTTATACTTTCCTAAGTGAGGATTTTTGACATTTTTGAAGCCTATGCAAGTATCATGTACCTTATGCCTCAGTAATCTTAATCGTTGTGTAGAATTTTTGTGAAGTGTCTCAAATCTGCAGGACTAAGGATTAAGGAAGAGTTGCATCATTCCTTTGATGATCTTAATTGTTAAATTCAATTTATAGTGTGTGGGAATTAGTTGAAAGCATGTGGTGTTCCTAGGGTTTTGACTAATTTTACCCTACATTGTTCAGAAGACTTGAAAAAGTATTGAAGTCACAAGGTCATAGCTTTTGTAAAGAGACCCTATCCACAACCAATAAATTAGCATATTAATACACCACCCTCTCCAGAGAAAGCTCTCAGATTTGGAGACCCCTTTCATCCTCGATCAATAAAGAGTTATGATAGCTAGCTTTGCATTAATTTTTGGGTCTTTCCAACAATTTCTGAGTGATTTCAGCTTGCTGTTTCACTAATTTAGTGTGCAACAGCAGCAAACTATCATCCATTTTAGGCACACTTAATACTGCAAAATTATCATCCATTTTGACTCCTTTGCCATTGTTTTCTTGATTTTTGTGCATACAAATATCATCTAGTTTTTCAAATCTGACTACATCTAAGATTTCAAATCTGACTTTATTAATGTCTCGAAGGATAAAATCAGCAAAACAAACTTGCAATCTAGCACTGTTTTTTACACAAAAATAGGTTGTCATAATTACCCTTTTGCAGTGGTTTGTGTGCCAATTTATACCAAGTATTTAGTGCATCAATTTTAGGCTCTTTCTGACTTATTTCAGTTTGCTGTCTCACACTAATTTAGTGTAAAAAAGCACAAAATTATCATCCATTTTAGGATATATGCAAATCTTATGGATCTATATTGCACATGTGGCCAATGAAACCTAATTTTTGACATTTAATTAAACTTGGCACTCATACAAACCTTGTCATTTCCATTTGCTAAAGAAATTCCAGATTTGGGTGATCTTGCTGAAATGACATGCTGACTGCATTTTATACCATTTAGCACCAAACCATTTTTTCAACACAATATACCACTCATATAACGAATGCTCTAATTATGTGTTTTTTCACCCATATCGCCCATGTTTCACGTTATTCTCTGAATTTGTTCAAATGGATGATATATTGCTTCCCTGGTAAGCGCTAGTAGTGGATTTGAAATGCAGAAAATGTTAGTTACGTAGTCACTCGCTAATGGAAGGAATCTGATCTCTCTTCAAACAATTTTTTATCTTTGAACCTACTCTTGCAACTCCAGGTATGTCTAGCATATTGACCACTTCTCATAGTTTACATTGTACAAGCTTCGTTTGCAAGCAACATACACAAGTAAATAGTTATATGCATTAATGTTACAAGTACTGCTTTTATTGATTTTTCAGATGAATCTGGATAGGGTATAGTGGTCTTGGGGATGCAAGTATTGCATGTTTAAGATCTTTTGAAATATGTATTGTTGTCATTCACAAACTGTGTCAATGAGATACCCATCAGGGTGAGGTGCTGGTATGTGGGTTTTTTGGTGCACTATGGTTCCAGACTGGTGTGGGGAGGCTACTCTGATAGGGATATTGGCTATAATAGCAGGAATCATTCTTGCTGCCATTTTTAGGATACATAATGAGGATAATTATAGGCGCTCAAATGCAAAATCATGGAAATAAGCTCTCGATACATGAGAAAACCAAGCTTCCTGATTCACATTATTCCTCGATTCAGTCCAGATGGACAATCTTGTGGCATAAGTGGATCGATTCCTTCATTATTTCACATCCCTGTAAAGACTTTGGTTTCCAGTTCTATTTTTGGTGGTGGCATTGCACAGGATGTTGTTGATGTTGTTGTTGTCATGTGTAGTATGGATTGGTGATCGTCATTAGTTTCACTGGTCAGTAAAGTTTTGGCTTGGCTGTAGAAGAATATTTGTCTACTAGTTTTTCCATCAACTTTCTTCGCCACCCTAGTTTTTTCGGTCTGTGAATTTTTTTCCAATAGTAGGGAACTACCTCCAATACAATCATATCTGACATGATATGCTAGTGATGTATTTATCAATCTAAATAGTTATTACAATTGGATGAGACGTGAGTGCTAAGTCTCAGATTCTCGAGACATTTTTATGTCACCACATATTATCCAGGTTGTTTATATCATCAGGTGGCGGCGGCTCTTTATGGCATAAGAATAATTATCTGACAATCATCTGCACAATCCATTTTCGGACATCGGAAGGAGCATATGACATTATAGAATAAAGGATGTTTTATGTATAGAGTTTATGATCGATGGAGACAGCTTCGTTAATAACTGACATTCCTTAGTGGGAAAACCCTTATCACTACCAAACAATCTCTTGATTTTAACTACCTGATGCATGGCTGACTCTTGGACTTTCCATGAGTTGGAAAATTAAGTGTGGTGGTTATGGCATTTACTGTTGAGAGTTTTGTTATTAAATTTTCTCAATTTAGGGATCTCTGTAGCATGGCAAAGGTATGTAGCATCCTGTCATGTCACACCTTGGGCCATGAAGCACTTATTATTGCTACATTTCCAGCAGAAAGGGCCCCTATGGATGACCCACATACTGAAATGCACTTGTACTATGATCGCTAGCTCAGAAGCAACTAAATTCTCCTTGACAACTCATGCTAGCTTGTTCAAGCTAACATTTCCAGCAAATGAACAAAGGTTGTTAGAAAAATGGTTTGGTAACTGAGACTGCTTCTGATATTTAGGAACCCATGACTTGAAGGAACATCAAATACAACATCAAGAACAAGAGAAGAGAATCAAAGCAACTACTGCCATCTAACATAATATACATACAGCCATACAAAAGCCCTTATGTGTACCTCTGAATTAAAGTAGTTTACCTAACCAGTGGCTTGAAGGATCAACAACTACAACAACAAGAACAGGAACAGGGAATCAAAGCAACTACTGCCATCTAACAAAATATACATCCAGCCATATAGAAACATAAGTGGTAAGAGCCCTTATACTTACCTCTGAATTAAATTAGTATAGGTGGTAAGAGCCATTATATTTACCTCTGAATTAAAGTAGTTTAACTGCTTTTTACTGACTATATCTTAATACAACTATTCATCTATTAAAAAATGACAGAGGAGAAAGTGATGGAAACACATTTGCAACGACCCTTTCACTCATCAATGGAGGCCTATAAGGATACTTAACCTTCCAATACATGTAATTTATTCAGGAAGCATTTAATTTACTTTTTTGTTTTTGACATGTAATTTTTGTGTTGACAGGACTCTTGGAACTGCTCTTCCTAACATTTAATACTTCAGTGAAGCTTGCATTACTACACATAGCATAATACAGATGACTGAAAAAGTACCAGTAATAGATTCTGATGAAAAAAATGCGTAGGTGCTGGACAAAATTTTGTGAAGATAAAATTGTCACCAAAAACAAAAGAGAGAGTGATGGAAACACCTTTACAATGACGCTTTCACTCATCAATGGAGGCCTGTAAGGATACTTAACCTTCAAATATATGTAATTTATTCATAAAGCATTTAATTTACTTTTTTGTTTTTGACATGTAATTGGTGTGTTGATAGGACTCTTGGAACTGCTCTTCCTAACATTAAATACTTCAGTGAAACTTGCATTACTGCACATAGCATAATACAGATGACTGAGAAAGTACCAACAATATATTCTGATGACAAAAATGGGCAGGTGCTGGACAAAAGTCTGTGAAGAGATCGTTTTCAAAAATGTTGAATTTGTATACCCATTCACACCCCACACAAAGATTTTCCATAGCTTGTGTCTCACAGTTCCTGGCAGCCAAACTGTGGCTCTAGTTGAGAGTATTTTGTTTGCAACCAACACACACAATTTTATTAGTCAATTGCCACAGGGATATGAAACTCAGGTATCTAAATACTTTTTCCTCCCTTGATTTGGGGCAGTGCAACCGCTTTATGCATATGTCTTAGGAAACATGATCTCTGTGTTTTTTATTAATGAAAATAAATGATTTTCCAGCCATTTGATTTTTAGGCCCTTTTATGTTATTTTTGGTTGCAAAAATTGTTATTTGTTAGTTACACATTTATTTACTATCACTCTCATGGATGGAGGAGAAAGATGTTGAGTTTTCACCCTAACTTTTTTTTTTGGCAAATAGTGCCGCTATAATTGGTCGCATCATCCAATTGATTTAAAAAAAAATTAGTTCTATGATGTAAACACATTTTTATAATATATACAATGGAGTTTTGTCTAGAGACATGTGCATGAATTAGAAAAGGGTATTATAATTTAGTTGTTGGTTTGTGCTACTGGGTATGACTTATACCCGTCCAAACCCCACACAAATATTTTCCATAACTTGTGTCTCACAGTTCCTGGCAGCCAAATTGTGGATCTAGTTGCGAGTATCCTATTTGCAACCAACACACACACTCTTATCAGTCAATTACCAGAGAGATATGACACTCAGGTATCTATAAATACTTTTTCCTCCCTTTATTTGGGGCAGTGCAACCTGTTTATGCATATGTCTTAGGAAACATGATCTCTGTGTTTTCACCCTAATTTTCTTTTTGGAAAATAGTGTCATTTTATAGTGAAACTAGAAAAGAACTATAACTGGGTTGGTTTAAAAATTTTCAGCTCTCTGATGTATACACATTTTTGTCATTAGACATTATAAAAGCAATGCCATTCCAGGAAATAATATATAATCGAGTTTTATGGAGATGGCAAGGACTAGAAATGTGCATGAATAGACCTTTGTTTTTCTTTATGCACTACAACTTTAACCTTGTTGTTCTTCTCTTTATGCTTCATTTAACCATGCTTAAATTTCCTACAACACTACAACTTTGCAGCTATGGAGGTCTTAAAATTTGAGGCTGGATGGTTTGATCAACAAGATAATTGCAGTGAGACAATTTTTTCCAAGCTTTCCAACGAATCCAATGTCGTGAGAAAAATCTGCATACCCCACACAAAGATTTTCCATAACTTGTGTCACAGTTCCTGGCAGTCAAACTGTGCCTCTAATTGCGAGTTTCTTGTTTGCAACCGACACACACAATTTTATCAGTCAATTGCAGGAGAGATATGACACTCAGGTATCTACAAATAATTTTTCCTCCCTTGATTTGGGGCAGAGCAACCTATTTATGCATATGTCTTAGGAAACATGATCTCTGTGTTTTTTATTAAGGGAATGAAGTGATTTTCCAGCCATTTGATTTTTAGGCCTTGTTATGTTATTTTTGGTTGCAGAAATTGTTAATGGAAGGAGTAATTAGTTTTCACCCTAATTTTCTTTTTGGAAAATAGTGCAATTTTCTAGTGAAACTAGAAGAGAACTATAACTTGGTTGGTTTAAAAAAATTCAGTTCTCTGATGTATACAAATTTTTATCATTAGACATTATAAAAGCAATGTCATTCCAGGAAATAATATATACAATGGAGTTTTTTCTAGAGACATGTGCATGAATTAGAAATGTGCATGAATAGATCTTGTTGTTGTTCTCTTTATGCACTACAACTTTAACTTTGTTGTTCTTCTCTTTATGCTTCATTTAACCATGCTTAAATTTCCTACAACACTACAACTTTGCAGCTATGGAGGTCTTAACATTTGAGGCTGGATGGTTTAATCAACAAGATAATTCCAATGAGACAATTTTTTCCAAGCTTGCCAACGAGTTTGACAGTTCCTGGTAGTCAAACTGTGGCTCTAATTGCAAGTATCCTATTTGCAACCAACACACATAATTTTATCAGTCAATTTCTAGAGAGATATGACACTCAGGTATCTATAAATACTTTTTCCTCCCTTGATTTGGGGCAGTGAAACCTATTTATGCATATTTCTTAGGAAACATTATCTCTATGTTTTTGATTAATGGAATGAAGTGATTTTCCAACCATTTGATTTTTAGGCCCTGTTATGTTATTTTTGGTTGCAGAAATTGTTAATGGAAGGAGTAATTAGTTTTCACCCTAATTTTCTTTTTGGCAAATAGTGCAATTTGCTTGTGAAACTAGAAGAGAACTATAACTTGGTTGGTTTAAAAAATTTCAGTTCTATGATGTATACACATTTTTATCATTAGACATTATAAAAGTAATGCCATTCCAGGAAATAATATATACAATGGATTTTTGTCTAGAGACATGTGCATGAATTAGAAATGTGCATGAATAGACCTTTTTGTTCTTCTCTTTATGCACTACAACTTTAACCTTGTTGTTCTTCTCTTTATGCTTCATTTAACCATGCTTAAATTTCCTACAACACTACAACTTTGCAGCTATGGAGGTCTTGACATTTGAGGCTGGATGGTTTGATCAACAAGATAATTCCAGTGAGACAATTTGTTCCAAGCTTGCCAACGAATCTAATGTCGTGAGAAAAATCTGTACACATTTACTTTCTTCCACCAGCATATACAGAAGAACGTCTCAATTTCGTTCTCTTCAAGAAATTATTAGATCCAAAATTTAAGTAACTAGAGAGCTGGATGCTTATCTTGACGCTGACATTTTATATGAATCTATTTAGATATTGTCATGAACAAGTTACATAATGTCCTGGGATGACAAGAAAATAGTTTAATTTTCCTGTGGAAGGGATGTCTTTAGAAGATTCTTCTCAATAGTAGGAAGAGATGAAGAGTTAATATCACACTTTCAGGATGGCTAAGAATTAATGGGTTATAACTAGATGCTCTTCTAGAAAAACCAGATTGTGATGATATATGCAATTTTTTAATGTGTTGATTGTTCAAACTTGGAATACTAAGCTTGCAATCAGTCCCACTAATAGGATATCAACATATAGATTAACTATTACATAAATTTTTTCACTTAAACTATCTAGATTTTCAAAAAGTTTTCTTTTTGCTATAAACATTACCAATGTAAAAGTTTAATGGCTAGAAAAAGACAAAGCAAGATATTTAACAAACTAATTGCAGAAAGGAAATATACCACTATTCCAAAGTAACAATTTTTCCAAATATTATCATTTTGAATGATAAAATTCAGTTATCATTTTTCTAAATGTTTTGTTTACATAATGTTTTGTTTAGCCTTACAATTTTATCTTTATGCTTCTTCCCTCTACCAACAAGGACTCAATATACAATAGTTGCTCACTATTTATATAAGGTTGAATGTATTACGAAATTAAAGACATGAATAAATATTTAACCACGACATATAACGTAAGTCAAGAACACATCTATTACCGAGTCATTATACATGGTGACATTGCATACTTAAACCTGAAGGATTTAGAATTTTTCAACCAATTAATAAGTTACCATATTAAGTTCATATCTATTCAAATATACAATTCATGATCTAATATTAGAGATCTAATCTATAAAAGGAAAAATAAAAGGGCCACGAGCCTATTAGTAGCACGTAGTAATTGACGGTAAATATTTTCACATGTAAAAAAAATGAACAAGTTAGTAAAACATGTTACAATTAGATAGACATTGATTTGTATTGATATTATTAATTGATTGTTGGTATTAAGGTTAAAAAAAATAATCTTTGCCATTTTCAAAATATATATTTCTATTTAAGTATGAGAACTAAAAGAGTATATTTTTATGGTTGAATGAATGGATTAGATCAAAATTTATAATAATTTTATATTATTACAATTACATTAAAAATATTAATGTGGTTAATATAACTAAAGGTTTCATAAATATAATTACAAAAAAATATTGCAATATTAAAAATGTTCTATTAATGCACACATTTACTTGATTAACCATGTATAAAAATGTTGTGGATCAATTTTATCTTAAGAAAAAATGAATTACACATCTTATTGTAAAATGAACCATTTTGCTAAATAAAATTTGTTTATATACACATGAATGTTATAAATAATAATGAGGAACTTATCATGTAGGAACTTATTAGAATTGGAATAATCTCAAATCTCTAGGAAATTGGTGGGTGGGGAGCCACCTAGCATGAATCTAATTGTTTTAATCTATTAAAAGTAATTTTGTAGCACTTCTTTACCTTCTTTTTTATCATATAAACAAGATTTTGAAGAATCACAATTAGATTCTTTTTATTTTCTTGAGGTCGGATAGACCACATTGGCTTTAGTGGTTGTTAATCATCATCATCATCATCAAATTGGTATTAGTGGACGTTAATCATCATCGTCGTCATCATCAATACTCATAATTGTACCATAGTCATTAATTTTAAAGGAGGAAATGATGTCAATTGTATATCAACTACATTTATTATTGTGATTATTAGAGTGTCGGAATATAATACGTAAAGCATACAAAGACTATATGGTTCATCATCTTTCACAGCAAAGTGTTAGAATAGATCTGAAGATAAGTACTACATAAAAACACTACGTACATTTTGTATGAGCTGCCAATAGAAACATATAGACCCGAACAAAAAATCAAGAGACCATGGTTCCAAAACAGAAAGGCAAAATGGCAACCTAGACAAAAGTTCACATGAAAAAATAGAAACAATATGTCTAAGGAAAATGATAGCCTTTGATGCTAGAGGAGAACATCGCTCCTAAGGAAGTTGTAAAGTGTTGGTAGGAATCAGTCGACCATCCCTGTATTGTTATATCCGAATCATCCCAAATGGAAGGAACAAGCCATGCTTTGAAAGAGTGTATGGATTTGAAAG
Source organism: Pinus albicaulis (assembly GCA_034641835.2). Lineage (NCBI taxonomy): Eukaryota > Viridiplantae > Streptophyta > Pinopsida > Pinales > Pinaceae > Pinus > Pinus albicaulis. The sequence goes on along the minus strand of CM076577.1, from coordinate 1,149,879,141 downwards.
AGTGTATGTTTTTTAGTTTGCCTCCCGGAAGATATGGTGTATAGGAGGGTCATGAAGGTAGCTGCGAAGGTATTGTGCCCTGCGAAACCATGAAAGAAGTGCAGGCAAATGGAAGTTTTTGTGGCCCAAGATACCATCAATCTCAGTTTTTGCATTGTCGTAGATGTGAAAATTCGATATTTGAAGGTTTTATGCCACCCAAAGTAGACTCAAAAGTGCCAGGAGTTCCGCCCTTGTGTTAGAGCTAGGGCTGCCATTCCAGCGTATGCAATAATTTTCATTTTTTCTGAGCTTGATCCAAGCTCCACATCCACAATTGCCTTGTTTTTGTGCACCATCGAAGTAACCTGCCGAGATGGAGATATTGTGAGGCCGAGTCGGATGGAGAGGTCACAAACCCTGGAAGGCTGTTGGGGGAAAGAGTTGAGCCACTTGAGAATGGACAAATAAATTATGTGTTGAAGGAAATGTTGACCATCAAATACGTACTTGTTTCTGGCAAGCCACACCTCCCAGAAAAGATAGAAAGGTAAGGATAGTGCCCTAGAGTCCAAGGTTCCCCAAGATTCGATACACTATTGAAAGGAGAGAGGCCTCCAATCCTGAACCTGCAAGCGATTTCAAAACAAGGACTAGATTTCCAACACAAAAGGAGAGTGAAAGAACAAATGCAATATCAATTCATATTCAAGCCTACAAAAAACACATCATCTAGGCCCATGGAAGCCATACTTGGTCAAGTTGTCCCATATGAGGACCCTATTGTGCATAACCATCCAAGAAAAAGGATAATATTGATATGAATGTTACGATTCCAAAATTTCCTGTAAAAAAGAGAGTCCTCCAGAGAAGAATTATGGATCAAGATGTTGTCATATATGTCTTTGACCACAAGGGAGGACCAGTTCATCTTACCATATCAAGAGATTCTATCTCCCGCCAGACGATGAAAAAAACCCCCAGATTTGAGAATAGGCAAAACAAAGTCCCATTCCACAGCAGCCCTGCCCTATAAGTCCAGTTTCTAGGATGTTTTCCAGATGGGACAACTTTGTTTCCAACTAGAGATAAACTGAGAGATCATGAAAAATTCTTTAATAGCCAATACATGTTGCAAATGAGGATCAAGTGAGAACTTCGTTGATAAGCCGTGAACCCGCTTAGTGCCCAAAAGAATAAGTTGACCATTTCTGAAGTTTCACACAAGCCGATTGACAAAAAGGTTGGAGACTGTCCTGAAACTCCACCAGATGATAGAACCTCTGCATGCGAGAAGGGAACGATATCTGAAGAGGGAGATAAGATCCCGACAGATATTATATTTGGCCCGGAAGAGGCAAGGCCAAGTTCCAACTCCTGTGACCGCCCTCCAAAGTGATTTAATAAGGAGGGTCTGTGAGAAAGAGGAAATGTCCAAAAGACCCCATCCACCCATCCTTTTAGGCCACATGATCAACTCCATTATGAAAAGAGGGAATTTCCTTGATCCCCTAACACCCGACTAGAGCAAATTAGAGATAATATCCTTAATAGACTCAAAAATACCCACCGGGATGTGAAAGAGATGTGCCCAAAAAACCATTAATTGTTGAAGTACAGCATATGCAAGGATGAAGTGGGCTCCAAAGGAGAGTCATTTATGTGACCAGGAATTCAACCTCTTTTTGTATTTGTCCAAAAGCCAAGACCAATCCTTGGAGCTATATCCACAAGGCTTGATACAGAAACCAAGGTATTTAAAACCGTTAGAAATAGGAGAAATATTTACCTGAAAGAGACTAGTGATGATATCCAGATCGATGTTGCTTTGGGATGTCATGATTAAGACATATTTTTTCGTTATTGATAAGCAAGCCCTAGGGCATGCCAAAATGGAGGAAAATATTGTGGATTGCAACCCACTGAGCCCGGGATATAGTACCAAAAGCTAAAATGTCATCCACAAAAAATGAGTGGGTGATAGAGATACCAAGAGACATGTAGATCCCTTCGAAACTGCCATGCCTTTGGGCCTCTTTGATATGCATGCTAATGCCATTCATGATTAGAATGAAAATAAGGGGCGAGAGTGAGCAGCCTTGATGGAGACCCCGTCCAGCCTGAAAAAAATCAGTGGGCACTCCATTCATTAAAATAGCAAACCAAACTGGAGAGATGCAAGCCATGATCCATTGGGCATTTTGTGCAGAAAGTCAAATATTATACAGAACAAGGCGAATGAAGGACCCATCAATGCAGTCATAGGCTTTATACAAGTCAGTTTTCATAATGGCAGCTTCTAGTTTTTTGGAGTGAATGGAATGCATGACTTCCTGAGCGGTGGCAACTGCATCGTGAATGATTCTGTCAGGAAGAAATATCAATTTCTCAGAGGAGATATGCAGGGAGAGGGAGGTTGAAATATGGCGGGAGATAATTTTAGAAATGATCTTGTAAACCACATTACATAAAGAAATAGGCCAGAAGTCTGTGAAGTCAATAGGATGAGAGGTTTTAGGGATAAGTGCTATCAAAGTAGAGTTGATATCCTCAGGAATCCAACCCATGAGTTTAGATTCTTCCACAACCCTGAGCAATTTGTCTGCCATCAGGTCAAAAAAATGAATGTACATTTCAACGAGCCAGACATCCGGACCAGGACTTTTGTCCTTTGCAAATGATTTGAGAATCAATAAGATTTCATCCTTAGTAACATGTTTGCTCAAATCCCCATTTTTCATGTCATTAAACATGCAGGGGTACTGCTCCATTGCCCATAATTGGCCTGAGGCATCGACACCGGCCCTACGCCTGTATAGCTCAGAGAAGTAGATTGTAGCCTCCCTTGATATTTGAGACTATGAGTGGTCAGTTGCAACCAGCAATGGGCACAACTTGTTATTTTCCAATGTAGAAAAACTATGCCACCTCTAACTATTATTATGATATCAACTACATTTATTTAATATCCCTTTTCATAGATATCCCTCAAACACAAGCAAACTCTAACCAGAGATGGACTAGGAGGGAGTTTACTAGATATTTCACCTTTGAGAAGAAGGTGAGATCTGGAGGCTACTTGGCCCTTCCCAAACTCTGTCTAAGGGTATGGGGAAAACACACCAAGTGGTATAGAGCTAGAAAGCTCGAGGATAGAAAAATAATAGTAATGCAAGCATACAATAGCATAGATAGAATGTATAACAAATGCTCCAGAAATATAGAGAGAGAATGCTAAGCCATTTTATTATATTGAGAAACATAATGAAGTATAATAGGTTACCAGAGTGATGGCACCTAGACTTGCTCAAGGCAAGTGAAGAAATACTCTCAGAATGTCCAAGAAATGACTGCTCTTTGAACTGCGTCCTAGCTGCTAGAAAACTGCCGTGTAGTTGCTACTGCTGAAATGAAATGATGATTTGGGGTTGTTCCCCTCCTTGGAATGAGCTAAAAATCTAGAATCCACCTCTAGTCACCAATCACAGCAAAACCCAGAAACCATATCTGAAATGGCTGACCCCCGAAAATTACCCCCTTGGGGAATTACGCTGTCCTCCAAGGCTCTGCGCAAAGGCTGAATAGAAACCACTGAAATGCAGCCTCAAAATCCTCCAATAGGCAAGGGTTGGTCCCTTGCTCAATCTCCAAGCTCAAAACCCCTGCAAGAAACTCAATTTGGAGCTCCCCTAGAATGGACTACATCCTCCCTCTCAAGACTGCGCAGTCTCTGGATGCACAGCTTCGCAAGAAAACCCAAACACCAATCCTCCTATAAAATGATGATGAAACTACCTTGCCCGAGCAGGCACTTGAAGTCCCCCGGGGCTAAGGGTGAGATCTTCGATTGGAGACACTCGATGCACTAAACAGTGCTGCAGACAGGCTAAACAGCCAGTGTGCTCAAGAAGTCGAAATGACTAGCTCAAATGCATAAACTTGAATGAAAAAATGAGGAGCATCCTCTCTCTTTTATAATGTTGGCCTCTCACAAAACCCTAAGGCCCAATCCTCCAACGTAGCCTCTCCTTTGCCACGTGCTCCTCTCCATCTGTGCAGTCCCTCCAAGTGTATACGTGGGCCCCCTCTCTACATGGTCCTTGGCCACCCTTGGCTCCCTTTAAGTTACAACGTTGTGCTACTAGGGAGTGACTTTTATTCCCAAAAGTGAGTTATGTCCCCTCTACTCACCTTTTTATTTATAAATAAACTATAGATGGCAAAATTGAGCAAAATCGAATATTCCAATTAGCCATTGCTAATTAGGAATATTACAATTTATTATTGTGATTATTGGGAAAAAACTATCATAACTCAGTTGTCAAACTAGTAGTGGGCACAACTTGATATTTTCCAATGTAGAAAAACTATGCCACCTCTAATTACTTTGTTGGTAGTCCATAAGATGGTAGGATTTTACTTGTGCCATATGTCTCATTTAGATCTTGGGTCATTAACATGTTTCCTTGCCTTAGAGAAACAAACTCTTAACCACGTGAAGACAAAAAATCAATTTTAAAGCACTTCAAAACTCAAAGCCGCAAATTAATATCAAAATTAGAACTTCCGCGGGCATTTCTGAAAGTTTTAGAAGCGATATAGGGGTCAAGCAAGGTTGTCCATTTTCTTCTACCGTTTTTGGTTTATATATTGACAAGCTTGAAGAGTGGTTAAATTCACAAGGGGGTGATGGTATTCATTTGGGCAAGTTCGTTGTAAGGCTTCTTTTGTATGTAGATGACCTCATATTAATTGCTAAATCTGCTCTTGGTTTGCAAGAGCACTTACTTTTGTTGAGATTTTGTGTATTTGGGGTAGTATCAATTGTGCTCTAGGTTTCAAATTTTGAGGAAGGTCTAGAGTACACTTGATCTACAAGACCTAGAAATTGATTTGGGAAATTTCATCTGGTTTAGGAGATATTAAATTATTTAATTATTTTAATGTATTTCCTAAGTTAAAACTTAGGGAACTTAAATAGTTAAAGTGAATTTAATTAAACATGTGATGAAATTATCTTAAGTCACACGGATCAAGCTTTCTTTTAATCTTAGCCATTGATTCAAGATCTGATCATGGTCGTTGGCTTCCCAACGAGAAAAGTATAAAGGAAATGCTTGGGGTCTAGAATCAGCAGGAGGCAGATATTAGCTCAGAGAGGCAGCGCAGAGAAGCAGGAGAGTAGCAGCAGGAAAGGCAGCAACTGTGCTACGCAGGTGTTGCGCAGTCCCTCAAGGACAACATGATTTGCTGTAGGAAACCCTCAAGGGCTATGCAAATACCCTAAGGGGTAGCTTAGGGACTGCGTCACACAGTTTGGGGTAACGCAGGCCTTTCCAGAGCAACGCTGAGGGTCATAGGGGCTTCAAAGGCTGACACAAATGCTTCAAGGTAAGCGTTGGGGTTTCTAGGCCCTAATTTTGGCTGAGTTCTGTAAATCCCATTTGAGGGTGTGGATCAGTCATTATTTTGGCCCTAGATCATCTAGCAACCTGTAGATCTATTATTTATCTGTCGGGTTTTCCAGATCTAGAACCCAGGCTTGTTGTATTTAGAAAATTCTTAATAATAAAACCCTCCAGTAGCCAGAGGACCATTTTTCCTGCATTAGGTTTTTCCGGGGACTATTTGTCCAGAAATAACTGTCACTTTGTCTATGTGTGCATGAACTTTTTCTAGATATAGATTGGTGGAGAACTTGTTCCACATGGTATCAGAGCAATTGTAGATCTAGGAGGGTCATCAACAAGAGACTGAAGATTCTAGCTTGATGAAGTAGCTGGAAAAAAAGCATAAACACAGATATGAAGGGTCAACACAGTTTTCAGAGGTAGATTCACGCAGAGGGAAGGGCGATGCAGTTTAACGTTGTCTCCTAGCAAGCCCACGCAATTACTGCGCAAAGGAAACTAAAAAAAAACGTTGGATTGGTCTGAAGCTAGCCAGTGTGATGTAGATATGAATCTGTCAGATCCTAAAAAGACTGAAGATTAGCTGCAGAAATTCAGAAGGTGCTGGTGGGGTTAAATTTATGAAGTTTTCAGATTTTTAGCCTAAGCACTAGTGACAAAGAGTGGGAGGAGATCAACTTCTCAGAAAGTTTCTAGTGAAAGAAACTTGTAGTTTGATCAGAGGATTAAAGAGAGATGAATCATTGTTGATTTGGTAGATTTCCAAGGAGGGAAATCAATTGTCAGAGGGAGTAGAAGGTGCTTATTTCACCAAGGGCCTTAGATCCATTTCTTTAGCAAAGAGGAAAGGAAGTTCCGACACATTTTGAGCATATGGCTCCTCATGGACTGCGTGATCAGGACAGGCTAGATGGCGTCTCAAAATTTTCTGTTTGGAAGACAAGTATCTTAATATTCCTTGAGGCATACAATCTTAGAGACCATACAAAGCAAACTCTGGCCACACCGATAGATCTGGATCTCCTTCGGAAGCATAAAAAGGCTACTAGGCATGCCAAGTGGCTGATTATGGATGGAATCAATGACCATATTGTACCACACTTAGCTAAGAAGAAGACAATTAATGAGATGTGGAAGGCCTTAATCTCCCTATATGAGGGAAAATCTGTCGAAAGGAAGACGTTGTTGGAGACACAGATGAGGTCATTCATGATGGCCAAGAGAGAATACATGGAGCATTTCCTCTTTAGACTGCAGTTGATCAGAGATCAGTTGACTGCAACTGGTGCGAAGGTGGAAGATAATGTGATGGTCAGGACTACCCTCAATGCAGTCACAGATGAGTGGGAAAATTTTGTCCAAAGCATCTTGGGCAGAGCAGACCTCCCGGATTGAGACAACTTGTGGTCAATTCTGTTTCAAGAAGAACTCCACAGATTCACTAAGAAGCAGTATAGCTCTAGATCAAGCAAAGTGAAGAAGGAAGATGAGGTAGATGCAACCTTGGAATCAAAGAGGTAGCCAAAGAAGAAGAAGGATCTGTCAAAGATCAAGTGCTTCCAGTGTGGTGAAATGGGACATTTTGCTAGCAATTGTACTCAAAAGAAAAAGGACAAGGAAGCTTCTTCTTCCAAGGCTCCTATGGCAGATGATGGGTCGGAAGATGGGACAACCATGAGTGCTCATGAACCATAGAGGTGGGGTGACATGGATATGTAGAGGGGCTACATAGAAGAAGGCGAGATCCTTGAGCAACTCATCTCTTGGATCACATGCGAGCTATGATAACCTTAAGACAATAGTGGGACAAGTGGAGCAGTGGGTGCATAGATCACAGATGAAGCAGAGGCAGATCTGAAGGTTGCAAGGAGCAGTGCAGAGCAGAGCAGCAACATCGTATAAGAAACAGCAGCCAAGAGGCTGATGTGACTTCAGCAACACAGAGCAAAGCTGCATATGCAGTGCAGAGTTGCAGCAACGTAGAAGGCTTCAGAGGGACAACGTAGTGTAACAGCAGCGTGAGAGATTTCAGCACAAGGGGATTATGTGACTTCAATAGTACAGAGGGAGTCTGCTTACGTAGTGCAGAGCTGTAGCTGTGCATCATCCTTCAGATGCCAGCACAGATCTATAGCCTATGGAGCTTCAGTGATGAGGATGTAGCCCATCTCACTTGTGTGTCAAATATTGGGTAGAAGATTCAGTTGTTTCTCTCAACAACTGAAGTTTCAGTGCAACAGATCAATAGTGGCAGTGCTATGAGCAGCACAGATGCAACATATTGAGAGGGAGCTACAGTACATAGGTTGCAGTGGCAGCGGCAGAGTCATGGGCAGTAGTACAGAATGGCAGCAACAATGCAGAGTTGAGTGGCAGCAGGCCAAGCATCAACAACACATAATCAATACCCAAAGTCTTGTAATTCATGATGTGATGTATTGCTAGAGCACACCCTTGATGCTAAGAGGGATTTTTGAGATTTTGTGTATTTGGGGTAGTATCAGTTGTGCTCTAGGTCACAAATTTTGAGGAAGGACTAGAGTACACTTGATCTACAAGACCCAGAAATTGATTTGGTAAATTTCATCTGGTTTAGGAGATATTAAATTAATTAATTATTTTAATGTATTTCCTAAGTTAAAACTTAGGAAACTTAAATAATTAAAGTGAATTTAATTAAACATGTGATGAAATTGTCTTAAGTCACACAGATCAAGATTTCTTTTAATCTTAGCCATTGATTCAAGATCTGATCATGGTCGTTGGTTTCCCAACGAGAAAAATATAAGGGAAAGGCTTGGGGTCATTTGTAAAGACACATATAGGCACAACACTAAAACTAAGCTAAGATTCTAAGGAGAGTTTGCTAAGAATCCTTAGAAGTGTTTCAGCTGCAGAGAGGGGAATTTAGGCAAAGGGGATGATCTGATCCCAGGGTCTAGAATTAGTTCAGAGAGGCAGCGCAAAGAAGCAGGAGAGCAGCAGCAGGAAGGGCAACAACTGTGCTATGCAGGTGTTGTGCAGTCCCTCAAGGACAGCGTGATTTGCTGCAGTAAACTCTCAAGGGTTATGCAGAGACCCTAAGGGGCAGTGTAGGGACTGCGTCACCCAGTCTGGGGTAACTTAGCCCTTTACGAAGCAGCGTTGAGGGTCAGAGGGGCTTCAGAGGCTGACGCAAAAGCTTCAGGGGCAGTGCTGGGGTTTCTATGCCCTAATTTTGGCTGAGTTCTGTAAATCCCATTTGAGGGTGTGGATCAATCATTATTTTGGCCCTAGATCATCCAGTAAGTTGTAGATACATTATTTCTCTATCGGGTTTTCCAGATCTGGAACCCAGGCTTGTTTTATTCAAAAAATTCTTAATAATAAAACCCTCCAACAACCAGAAGATCGATTTTCCCACATTGGGTTTTTCCGGGGACTATTTGTCTAGAAATAACCGTGTCACTTTGTCTATGTGTGCATGAACTTGTTCTAGATCTGGATTGGTGTAGAATTTTTATGTATTTTGCTTCGATTTTAACTTGGATTCATTTAGTTAATAACTTATCTAAGTAGGAGGAGCATAACCAGATTAACAATAAAAAAAATTTCATAAAGTATAAAGATTCAGAAATTTCCACAAATTTCCCTTGAGCATTTTTGTAGAAGGGTAGGGATGCAATTCAATATTAGCAAAACGAAAGTAGTGGTTTTCTCTAACAAAATAAAGCATAACCATTATAAGTTATACTTTGAAGACAATATTATAGAAGAAGTTGCGGATTACAAATACCTCAGAATTGACTTCAACGGAAATTTAAGTTGGGATGGTTGTAGAAAGCATTTTATGCTCTTCAAAATAGGTGTAGAGAGGCAGAGCTATGGGACTGGATAACCACTCTAACTCTTTTTGGGCTTCTAGCGATCCTGGTGATTCTCTACAGTTGTGTATTGTGGGCCAGCAACACATCCGAGATGCAATGGAAAGAAAATGAGAAAATTCAGAGGCGTTTGATTAAAAACAAATTCAAAATTAAAAGTACAATTCCTTATGGTATATTGTTAAGTGAAACAGAGGCTTCTCCTATTGAAGCAATTTCTATGGTGTGAGTCATAAAATATTTAGAAACATTGACCAAATGGAAGAGGTTAGATGGCCTAAGGTTGTGTTTAATGACATATTGTGCAAAAAAAAAAAGACTTGGATCGGCAAAATAACAAATAACAAATGGTTAGTAAATGGGGTATTTTCTTGAGCATGTGTCCCATAAACAAGATAGAGATAAAAAAAATTGTTATGGATAAGTTCCACAAACGTACTTGGGAGAAAGAGAAAGTACTGCATTGAAGAGTTTAACCCCACTCATAATCATCAACAAAAAACATACAAAGGGGCCAATATTTCTTGGAAATCCAAACTTCTTATTGCTCAATTAAGGACTAATTCTCATCAACTTCATTGTGAAACAGGGCATTTGAAAAAGCCACAAGAAATGTGGGAGGAAAGAGTACGTATTTTTTTCTCAAGTGGAAACAAAAAAGCATTTCATTTTAGAATGCGAGGCCTTCAAAGAAATTAGGGAAAATTATGCAAATATTCTGGTAGCTAGCTCTTGGGATAATCTATTCAACAAAGAGCTTGTCAAGAAGTTGGAGCATTTATTGTAAGACTCCACAGGAAAGGGCCAAATACAAGAACCTGATGGAGAAGCAATTTGTCCCACAGGCTATTTTTAGCTTCTTGGATGTTAAAAATAATTTCTTTCTTTCTTTCTTTCTATTTGTCAAAGGCTTCTTATTTCAACTTAAGGTGGATGAGGATCTTGACTTTTATTTTTATTTTTTTGATTGACAATCTAGATTGATTCTCAAAAGGATATGCTCAGCATGTGTTTATCAAGTGTTGTAGTGTGTCACAAGTTTGTTGTGTTACTAACTTTTAATAAATTTAAAAAATTATATTGGTGCCAAGTGGTTCTAGGGATTTGAAATTATACCAATTGTAATAAGTTCCTCATTATTATTTATGACATTCATTTATATAGAAGAAAATTTATTTAGCAAATTGATCCATTACTTAAAAAAAAAAAAAAAAATATTGTGCCAAGTGGCTTAAGGCCCATCAAATTTTTAAAGATTTGAAATTATTCCAATTTTAATAAATTCTTACATGATAAGTTCATCATTATTTTTTATAACTTTCATTTATATACAAGCAATTTTTATTTAATAAAATGGTCTATTTTACAATAAGATGTGTAATTCTTTTTTTTCCTTAAATTAAATTGACCCATAATAATCTTTTTATATATAGTTAATAAAATAAATGTGTATATTGATAAAAAATTCTTCTTATAATATTTTTTGTTGTAATAAATTTTTTATATTAAATTTATAAAACTTTGACTATATCAACCACATTAATATTATTAATATTAATGTAATTGATAACATTATTGTTAGCTTACCCGAAAATCGTTGATTCCTGATACTCCCACGTTGACTTACGACCACTCAACTTTGATGTCAACAGAAAGCGAGTCGTTCGCATAAATAACCAGAACTGCATGCAGTCTGCGATTAGTAGTAAATTTCTTCAAGGAAAATATTTCAAAAGAGAAAAAGTGAAGAGTTAAAATGTTTTATTAGAAAATAAATATATCTAATTAAAAATAAATATATCTTAAACAGTTAGTCAAAGAAAGAATTTCTTCGAAATGAAGAGTTAAAATGTTTCATTTGAAATTTCAGACTGGGTTAACACAAAAATAAATATATCTTAAATATTTCAGAAACTGGGTTAACACAAAAATAAATATATCAAAAATATTTTAATATAAATCTTCCAAGAAATCACATAAGAATTTTTGGAACCAACGCATTTCGAACTACCAACTGTAATTCATCATCAGTATAAAAGTGTATGTCAGATTAGCCAATTTTCATTACCCCGATGATGAATTACCAACTGCAGTTCATCATCAGTATAAAAGTGTATGTCAGATCAGCCAATTTTCATTACCTTGATGATGAATTACCCACTGTAGTTCATCATCAGTATAAAAGTGTATGTCAGATTAGCCAATTTTCATTACCCTGATGATGAACTACAGTTGGTAGTTCGAAACGCGTCGGTTCCGAATGTGATTTCCTGGAAGATTTATATTAAAATATTGTAGATCACAGAAGCTTGCACTCTCAATATCAAAAATAGTTGGTCAAAGAAAGAATTTCTTCATAAATATATATATCTTAAACATTTAAGAAACTAGGTTAATACAGAAATAAATATACAAACAATTAGTCAAAGAAAGAATTTCTTCATCTGGGAAAGATTTCAAAAGAGAAAAAGTGAAGAGTTAAAATGTTTCACTACAAATTTCAGAAACTGGATTTATCCTTAGTTTTTTTTTTTAATTATAAATAGAAATTAAGATATTTTACTTATAAATCAATTTTCATTAAAAGAATTTTAATTTGGTTTCCAAAAAGTTTTGGAAAATTAAATTAAGTTATTTTACTTATAAATCAATTTTCATTAAAATTCTTTTAAATTTGCTTTCCAACAAGAAAATAGTTTACAGTTGGCATATTAAAAGTCCTTTCAAACATTTGTAAAAAAAACCCAGAAAATACTAAAAATTCAAAAACAAAGTGGATTCTACTTATTTTTCTTTCTACTATGATCACTTTCTGATCAACGAAATTAAAAGATTTGAAAAGCTAATTTTCAAAATTTTACAGATTATCTATATATAAGGAGTAAGTTCATAAAGAGTAAGTTCTTCTTTGATTAAACTATTGTGACCATTATATATGTAGGGCGTATTTTCCAATATTTGATCACCTCTAGGCTATTGAAATCGAATCATTATATTACTATTACACTCAACAAAAAGACAATTAGTCAGCGTCTGTGTCTTATATTTAAGAAGTAAGTAAAGAAGCTTGTTCTAGTCGAACTAAGCATTGCATGAAATACAGTGTCTGAAATGCTCACCCTCTCACTCTTTAAATACTTCAGCTGTATTCACAATTGGGCCATGGAAGTTGCAGTTGCAGAAAGCGATTGCAGAAGCTTAAGTTGCAGTTGCAGAAAGTGATTGCAGGTCAGACCTTAAATTCTAATCAATGTGTTGTAGGTAAGACCCTAAATTGCTACCAATGCCTATCTAAGATATATAACATCTATGATCATGAATGAAGAGAATGTGGCAACAATTCAATTCTGTATAACAGTATACAATCCTGCATAACAGTATACAAGCTTACAAGCTTGAGAGAAAATCTTAGATTAACTTGTAAGTGTATTTTTGCAATTGTTTTGGTTAAAGCATAGTAGAAGATAACTTACTATGCATGCTTCCTTTCGAGTAAATTTCTTTGGCATAGTCTCAAACTATTCAAGAGTCTGGGTGATCTTCTTCAAACTATTCAAGTGTTTCAAGAGTCTGGGTGATCTTCCTCAAGCTTCAGTTTGTGGCTATGGTTCTCTGTTTCCTCATTCCTCGTTCCTCACACAGCTGCATTAATATTCAACATTAATTTGCTTGCTTTTCTCAAATTCAACACTAATTTGCTTGTTTTCCTCAAATAGCTATTAGAATTAGCTCCATTCGAATTAGCTTTGTGTATATCTAATAGCTCCATTCGAATTAGCTCTGTGGACTGGCAGCGTACATCTAATAGCTCCATTCGAATTAGCTCATCTAATAGATCCATTCGACGTTCATCTAATATCTCCATTCGAATTAGCTCTATACTGGCAGTGTTCGAAAAGGCAATTAATCTACTCAGACACAGTGACTCAGTCAGAACTTGGGGAGCTTTTGTTCATTGGCCAGAGAAATGTAGTATATGTAGTATTGTGTCCAGCACGAGGGAGGTGACTGCATGGGGCTTGCCACCAAGCTGTAAACTGCATAGGGCTTGCCACGAATGGAGGTGACTGCATGGGCTTGCCACGAATCTGTGAACTGAATGGGATATGTTTTGCGGTGGGTGGAGAAGCAAAACATTAAATTTTTACCCAGTAATGCTAAGTACAAGTTAGCATTAAATTCTCTAGAATTTAAGTAAAATTTGAAATGACTTCAAACCATTATCCTAAGTTTTAATAAAATCACACTTTTCTCTGCAATAAAAGGTCCAAATTAAAACTTTGCATAAAGAATTGTTTAATCAAATAATTCCGCTGAAACATTGGTTAAACGGTGAATGTACGGGTTCGTTGAAGGAATTTAATGCTCGATAAAGGCTCATCGATCACTATAGTCCCTTGTTGCTGAAGGCAGGGACTAATAAGCATACCTAACAAAAGAACAGTTGAATGCTTTCGGGAAAAGGGAAATCAAGGCATGTGTATGGTCATATCTTATTTGTGTATTGTGATGTAAAAATTTGTGAAAGTACCAGGAATTTCATAGCAAATTATTATGAGACACATGGATGACATATATTTGTGAAAGTTGCAGGAATTGCAGAGCAAGTTAATCAAATGGATAACGAATATCTTATAATCTGCCTTGAGAATGGAGGGAATTTGGATGTCCTGCGTTTTCTGAACTTCTACCAGAGAGGACATCGCTTCATTGATTATCTTGAGCATGTGGAGGATCGAATTGATACATTCGAGAGGCGTTGGATCATCACAGTTTCGATCCTCGCAAGGAAATTTCTCCACTTGGTAGCCAAACCGATGGCCTTGTTGGAATTTTTGAGAATTCCAGAACAATATGGAGAGAATGATGCTCTCCTCTTAACACAGAGAATTAAAAAAACTGCTTCAAAAGACAGAGATTCACACTGGAAAAACTTCTATTTCATTCACTGTAAAAATCTAATACAATAAAAACTTCTTCCTCTAAGAGGGATTACAAAATGTTGGACTGCTTCTATACACAGTGCACTAAAAAAACTCTTCTCTGTCTCACATAGAAAAAATATACTCTGTCTCTTGTTTTTACAACACTGCTGTGTTTTCTTCTTTTCTGTTCTTTTCACACTGCTGTGCAAATACAAAATTACATTTGCCTCACGGCCCTTTTGAAATATATATGGCACATCATATATCAGAGCTAGTCTAGGCTCTTTGAAGGTGTCAAAGAAGCTAAAGGAAGGATTTTTTGTTGCAGCAGCTTCTCCAGCAGAGTGAAGGCTCAGTCAAAAGAATCCAAGTTATTTCTCAAAGACAATTTTTATTTGTGTTACTGTTTGCAGAACAGTCAGTTTAGATTAAAAACACAGTCAAGTGTTTGAAGCATAGTTAGAGTGCAAGAATGGCTGGAGCCAGCACTAGCATGAGTATTGGAAATACTCAGCTCCCACAATTTAATGGGAAAAACTATGACTACTGGGCAATAACCATGAGAGCCCTGTTTGCTTCCCAAGACTTATGGGAACTTGTTGAGGATGGCTTTGAAGAGCCAACAGATGAAAATGAGTTTGATGATTTAACTCAGGCAGAGAAAGAACTGTTGAAGAGAAATAAGACGAAGGATTCTAGAGCCCTCTACTTTTTGTATCAAGCAGTGCATGAGAGTGTGTTTCCAAGGATAGCAACAGCTAAGAGATCCAAAGAAGCATGGAAAACTCTCACGACAGTCTATCAAGGCATGGAGAAAGTGAAGACATCAACAGTTGCTGAGGAGAGATTTTGAGACTCTCTGCATGAAGGAGTCAGATAACATTGACTCATTTTTCACACATGTGATTGGAATGGTCACACAAATAAGGTCTCATGGAGAGACTCTTGAAGAGATAAGGATTGTGGAGAAACTATTAAGGGGCCTACCCTCAAGGTTTGATGTGATTGTCACCACCATAGAAGAGACAAAGGATCTCACAAACTTTTCAGTTGATGAGCTTCATGCATCACTGATGACACATGAGCAGAGATTGGGTAGAAATGAAAACTCATCTCTGGAGCATGCCTTCAAGACCCAGATGTCCTTTGGAAGAGGAAGAGGTCAAGGTAGAGGAAACAAGAGAGGAAGAGGTAGAAGCCAAAACAGAGGTGGAAGAAATAGTCCAACAAATGCTCAAGGAAGGGGCAGCAATCCAAATCAGAACCAAGACCAAGGCAGCAGCCAGCAAAGTGGTCAGCAACATGCTCAATGACAAAGGTATGATAAATCCAATGTCCAATGTCACTATTGTAAAAAATATGGACATTATGCAAATGAATGTAGAAAGAAGCAGCATGATATGGGTAATAGAACAAATGAAAATTTTACTAGAGAAAATATTAGCCAAGATAAATTGTTTTTAGCTTGTAATATGGCTGAGGAAAAGAGTGAAGATTTATGGTTTCTAGACTCCGGTTGCAGTAACCATATAACAGGAAACATAGCCATGTTTTCTATGTTAGATGAGAATGTGAAATCACAAGTCACATTAGGGACTGATAGTAAAGTTTCTGTGGGAAAAGGAGATGTAAATGTCTTAACAAGGAAAGGTGTAAAGAAATCCATAGCAGATGTTTATTATGTTCCTGGAATGAAATGCAACCTCTTAAGTATTGGACAGCTTGTTCAAAAGGGGTACAATGTTTTCTTTGAGGATGATGTATGCACCATCATGGATAAACCACCCAGCAAGCAATGTATTGTTGAAGTGAAAATGACAAGGAACATGATGTTCCCTCTCGGGATGAGAGCAGATTTGAAAAATGGAGAAAAGATAGCAGCAGTGACACAAGAGGCTTTCCAAAGCAAACCAAAAGATGACAATTGGTTGTGGCACTTGAGATTTGGACATCTCAACTTTGGAGGTCTTAACTTGTTGAATAGAAAAGGAATGGTAAGAGGTTTGCCATTGATAGAGAAACCAGACAGCCTTTGTGAAGGTTGTATCTTGGATAAACAACACAGAGAAAGTTTTCCATCCGGGAAAAGCATAAGGGCAAAGGCACCCTTGGAAATTTTCCACTCAGATTTATGTGGACCGATGCAAACTCCATCACTTGTTAGCAGCCATTATATGTTAACATTTATTGTTGATTTTACTAGAAAAACTTGGGTTTATTTTTTGAAAAACAAAAGTGAAGTGTTTGAAAGATTTTGCAATTTCAAAGCACTTGTAGAGAACCAAAGTGGGCTGCATATCAAATTCTTAAGGACTGATAGAGGGGGTGAGTATATCTCCAAAGGATTTCTACGTTTTTGTAGAGAAAATGGGATTCATAAACAGTTTACAACTAGATACACTCCGCAACAAAATGGAGTCGCTGAAAGGAAGAATAGGACAATCATGGATATGGTAAGGAGTATGTTAAAGGCAAAGCATTTGCCGAATGATTATTGGGTTGAAGTTGTACATTGTGCAGCGTACATTTTAAATAGGTGCCTAACAAAAACAGTCATGAACAAAGTTCTGGAAGAGGCATGGAGTGGCACAAAGCAAGGAGTCACCCACATGAAAGTTTTTGGTTGTGTGGCTTATGCACGCATTCCAGATCAGCTAAGGAAAAAGTTGGACAGCAAGGGGGAGAAATGTATTTTCATTGGATACAGTGAGGAATCCAAAGCTTACAGGTTGTACAACCCATCCACCAAGAAGTTCATTGTGAGCAAAGATGTCCAATTTATTGAAGAGGAAGCTTGGGATGGAAGCATAGAGAAAATAGTGAATGTTAAGCATTGTTTATCTCATGATGAAAATGATGAATATTTGGCTGAAATACATCCTCCAACGGCAGCACCAACACAAGGGAAACAAGAGACACCCTTGAGGGGAAATGAAAGTGCTTCTCCAAGCACACCAAAAGGAGGAAATTCAAGTGCTTCTTCAAGCACTTGTACACCAAATGAAAGAGGTAAGAAGTTTAGAAATTTAAATGACATTTATGAACAAGAGGCAGCAAATGAAGGTATGAAATCTTTGTTTGCTTTATATTGTCATGTTGATGACACTATTCATTTTGAATAAGCTATTAAGGATAGGAAATAGATAGAAGCTATGGATGAGGAGATTAATGTCATAGAAAGAAACAAGACATGGGATTTGGTTGAACTCCCAAAAGGTAAAGATGTCATTGGAGTTAAATGGGTCTACAAGACCAAGAGCAATGCTGAAGGCAAAATAGAAAGACACAAGGCCAGACTTGTTGTCAAAGGGTATAAGCAGCAGCAGCATGGGAGAGACTATGAGGAAACTTTCGCACCGGTTGCTAGAATGGAAACCGTGAGAGCAGTGTTGTCCATATCAACACAAAACAAATGGAAAGTTTACCAAATGGACGTGAAATCAGCATTCCTAAATGGAGTGTTAATGGAAGAGGTTTACATTGAACAACCTCTAGGCTATGAAAAGAAAGGCCAAGAGCACAAAGTGAGCAAATTGAAGAAAGCTCTTTATGGGCTAAAGCAAGCGCCAAGAGCATGGTACAGTAGGATAGATTCCTATCTACTGGAAAATGGATTTGAAAAGTGTGAGGGAGAACCCACCCTCTACATCAAAGAAAAAGATGGCAAAATGCTAATTGTTGTGTTATATGTTGATGATGTTATTTTACGGGTAATGATGATTGCCTTGCTAAAAAGTTTTAAAAAGTCGTAAAGAAAAATTTAGATAAACGAATATACAGTTTCTTTGATACTTCTTCAGGAATGAAAATGAAACAAAAATGAAAATAGGATTTTTATTTCTGACATCATGTTAATGAAGTGTGGAAAGATTTAATATGCGGGAGAAAGCAGCAATCCTCCCCAGTAATGGATAAAAACTGTAGAGAACATGAACAAGGTAGAATATTGTTAAAAAAATAGTTAAGAAAATCATGTATTTGACTGCAACTAGGTTCGATATAATGCATGCTATTAGTTTGATTTCTAGATTCATGGAGAGGCCAAAGGAAGCACATTGGCAGGCAACAAAAAGGATTCTGAGGTATGTTAAAAGAACCAAAAGGTATGGCATTTTATATACTGCTTCAGAATGTTCAGATTTAGTTGGATATACTGATAGTGATTGGGTTGGAAGTGTAGATGACCAGAAAAACACATCTGGTTATGTTTTTCACATGGGTTCAAGAGCCATTTCATGGGCTTCTAAAAAACAACCAATTGTAGCGTTATCTACAACAAAGGCAGAATATGTGGCAGCTACAGTAGCAGCGTGTCAAGCAATTTGGATGAGAAGGATGCTAAGAAGTTTATGCCAAGAGCAAGAAAAAGGTACAGTTATTTACTGTGACAATAGCTCAGCTATTGCATTATCCAAGAATTTAGTGTTTCATAAGAGAACGAAACACATTGACGCCAAGTTTCACTACATCAGGGAATTGGTAAACAATGGAGAAATTGTTTTAGAACACTGCAGAACTCAGGAGCAGTTTGCAGGCTTTCTGACCAAGCCATTGGGGCAGAAGAGTTTTGAGTTTTTAAGAAAATTTCTAGGTATGATTGATAAACCAGCAGTTGAAGTTAAGGGGGAGTGTTGAAATGTTACTTTCAACTGTTGTACTCTGGCCGCCTTCTTTCTTTGTTTGAAGAAATCTTGCACACCAGCCGCTTGCTAAATATGTTGAGCAGTCAACCTCGTTTTGTTTTTTGTTATTCGGCACCCCTACTCTGTACATTGAAAACAGTTCTTTAACAGTTTAAGCACAGCCTCTGTACATTAAAAAACAGAGCATCAGAGTTTTTATTTAAAACAGGAAATAGAGCATTACGTTTTGTTTAAAAAACAGAGGTTATTTGTTTTGTTTGAACGCGCGGGAGTTTAAGTTTGTTTGAAGGACAGTGGTCCCCAGACCACGTGGCAAAAGTCAATTGGATCGCGTCGATTGTTGGCCCGTCCGTAGAGTTAAATAACCGGACCCGAAACCCTTTTAACTATATTTCGTAAAATGGTTTTGCATCACATTTTGCCACCATACCACAAGCCCAAATTCGGACGCGATATGAGTTTAGGGCGGATTTAATTTCTCATTGCGCACACAAATTTTTTTGTGACGTCACCCAATTTGTGACACGAAATCCTCCGATGCAATTTTCTTTATCGTTTTTTGAAGTCCGGTGTTATAGATTTGTTAAATGGTTTGTTTTAATGCGCGATGAATGGGTTTTAAGTTATATATGTTTTATTATATAAACACATGTTTTAACATATGTTATATAAACATATGCGAATGTAAAGTGGGCTCGACAGGTTTTAACATTAGTTTTAAGTTTTGTTATAGTTATAGTTTTATTTTAAAAAGGCTTATTTTATATTTGAAATATATGATGCACCATATATATTTCAAAAGAGCTGTGAGGTAAATGTAATTTTGTATTTGCACAACAGTGTGAAAAGAATAGAAAAGAAGAAAACACAACAGTGTTGTGAAAACAAGAGACATAGTATATTTTTTCTGTGTGAGACAGAGAAGAGTTTTTTTAGTGCACTGTGTTTAGAAGCAGTCCAGCATTTTGTAATCCCTCTTAGAGGAAGAAGTTTTTATTATATTAGATTTTTACAGTGAATGAAATAGTAGTTTTTCAAGTGTGAATCTCTGTCTCCTGAAGCAATTTTTTTTAATTCTCTGTGTTAAGAGGAGAGCATCATTCTCTCCATATTGTTCTGGAATTATCAGAAATTCCAACAGGCCTTCGTCAGAGCCTGTATGGAATTCATGTTAAATATATTCTCAAATAATGGAGGGCTCCAAGGAATAATGTTCAGAGTTCTCACAGGTCCAAATATTCTCTCGGTTACTTTGTTCATCATTTGAAGCAACCAAAAAAACCATTTTGACTAGATCCTTGTTAATATTATTGACTGGATCCTTGTTTTGTTCAGGAAAAGGAATGATCATACCCTAGAGGAATAGCGAAACGTTTATAAGCACCATTGGGCATTTGGATCTTCGCATGGATTTGGACACAAGGGTAATAAATGCTTTGGGTCACCATGGAGTCAATGGAAGTTACAATGGTGGGACAGGTTTGATTCAAGTTGGGAGCAGATATCTTGCAGATGTTTGCATTATGACTTCCAAATTGGCCTATGAAAATGTGTTGGTTATCAGAAATGTGGTTGCAAAACGTTGGAAGGTAATTAATGTCCAGAATGATCTGAGTTCTTTAATTCCACAATATCAGAATTTCATTAGCCAGACCATGGGATTCAGTGACTATTCCACTTGCTAATAGTTTTGTTTTGCAATCGTTTTGCAGATGCATTTTGTGGAATTCCTAGATTGTTGGAATTGTAAGGATTTAATCACCTGAGATGGGTTGATTTTCATCCCTTATTTCTAATAATTGAATCTTACTGTCATTTAACTTGGGTAGGAATTTAATGTTGTATGTTTTTTTCTCCATGCACAGATTACCTGGCAAAAAAAAACTACCTAAGTCTTTATTTTTTGTGATAAACCAGTAGATGCTAAGTTGGTGGTAGTTTCTTTCAGAGGAACAGAGCCATTTGATGCAGATGACTGGAGCACAGACTTCGACTTCTCTTGGTACAAAATGGGTTCTATTGGGAAAGTTCACGTGGGGTTCCTTGAAGCAATGGGTTTGGCTGATCGTTGTGATGAACAAATCTTAAAAACCCATTTGGAAGATGTAAATCAGGATCATGACATCGCTGGATTGCGAGAGGAATATGGCACAGAAGACCAAGAAAAATCTCTAGATTATTATGCCATATGCATAAATATGGGCGGATTGATAGAGGAGCACAAGAATGCTAAGTTTGTTGTGACAGGACACAGTCTAGGTGGTGCTCTGGCCGTATTGTTCCCTGCAATACTCATTTTACATAAAAAGGCACAGCTAATGGAGAAGTTATTAGCGGTTTATACATTTAGACAACCCAGAATGGGAGGTAAAGAATTTGGAAATCTTATGAATATAAAGCTAAATGAACCTATAACCAGGTACCTGAGTGTGGTGTACAGCAACGACATGGTTCCTAGGATGACATATGACAATAAACTATTTTTGTTCAAACATTTTGGAGTGTTCCTTTACTACAATAACTATTACAAAGAGAAGGTGTTAATTTCACATGAACCCTTGCTTCATAAATTCTACTTTTATTCTTCCTCCATTGTCTTTCTCCCAACTTGGAATTTAGTAGCATGATCATAAAAAATGCTAGAAGTCAAAAAGCATGGCCATGAAATTAAGATTCAAAGAGGAATCGGGGGCGTGCGAGTATAAATTGATTTTATTTAATAAAAAGTAGGATTCATGTTTGTTGTGTGGTGTTTTAATTAAAAGTAGGATTATGTATGTTGTGTGGTGTTTTTTTAATTAAAAGTAGGATTATGTATGTTGTGTGGTGTTTAATTTATGTTATGTGAGTTTTGAGTACGGGTGTGTGGGCACAGAGTATTTGGTATAGTAGAAGCTTTGTTCAAATTTAACCGAGGTATCGATGAAACTCATTGCCGACGGTGAAATATGTTGAACTCTTAAACTAGAAAAGATGTTATTCTGCACTTGACTATTATGTGATTTCATACCAAAACCTCCTTATATTCAATTTCCAAATTCAAGTTTCGAAATTTATAAAATGAAACGACTAGCGGCAACTCTTCATGCTTGGACGACGACAACCCCTAAGGGTCTGAGTCCACAGCGGAAGTGCATGTTTGTTGTAACATTTTCATCTCCACATCTCTATAGTTTTACGAAACCATGCGGTCCGGTCCACGACCTATCATGTATCACTTAGAAAATAAAGGCAATTTTCTCTCTTGCTCAAAATAGGTACCCGAGAGAAAGGTGAAAATCTACTGCTAAAAATAGGTATGCGAAACGTCAATTGTTTAATAATTGACTCTCTGAAAACTCTAAAGGTACCTTTTGAAGCTCCCGGTAATTTTGGAAAGTTCCTACAGTATGAGTGCTAGAGCTTGAAATACATGCTCTCCGATAGTTGGGAGCTATACCTCTCTTACTATGTGTTTAATTAATTACATCTGTTACAAAATATTTTCAAAATCTACAATCAAAATAAAAATAATTATAAATTTTATTTCAACAAAATTTGGAATTTAGATACATGATCATGAAAGGAAAAACTTGATGTCAAGGAAATTTGGAATTTAGATACATGATAGTGAAACTAAAAACGTATCCATGAATTCAGAGTCAACAAAACTTGGAATTCAGAAACATGGGGATGAAAAAGAAGTTTGATCCATGGTATGTGGTGCTTTAACCAATTGAAATTCACGAAAAAATGGGATGTCGTGTGGAAGAAAATCTACCCTTAAAGCAAAAGTCATGCCGACCTTTTTTTCCCTTCGTTGTTGTTGTTGTTGTTTTTTTTTTTCCTAAAGTCTTTTATCGAGCTAATTTTTGTGTGTGTTTTTTTTTTTTGGGTCTCCAATGCATTGCAGACTGTGGAGGAAAAGCCAAACAAGAATTTCTCAATTGATTTTTTTTTTTTTTTAATTTTAATTATTTGTAAATAGAAGAAAAATATGATATATAGGAGAATAGTTATGCTATGAGGAGCCATATGGAAGAGTAACTTGCAATTTTATATGTTATGAGGAGCCATATAGGAGAAAGTCATGATTACTCATAATTTATGGGTTGATTTTTAAGATGTTATTGATTTGGAAAGTAATAATTACTAATTTATGAGTTAATTTTTAAGATGTTATTGATCTTACCTTTTACATTTGTGTATAAATTAATGTTCAAAATCTAGAAGAATAAACATTGTTGGACCTCCCTATCATGGCTAAATTCTCTACATGTTGGAGTGTGCAAGCTATTGAATAAAAATTGACTCTCCATCCAAGAATGTACACATCAAAATGCAAATCATTTAATATTGTTTAACATGGAATTTATTACTCATCAATTGAAAAACTAACCTTGGATCCAACCATTCATACATCAACATGCAAAGCATTTTATACTTTGTAGCATGGCATTTATTACTCACAAAACAAAACCTAATATGCCAACTATAAGAAAATAATGATACCTACATTTCTATAGCCAACTACAATAAATTATTGAAAATAATGATAACATTTTTAGCTACACTAAAAGAAGATACAAAGTGGATTCAAATCTCTTATATTGAAATAATATTGAATAGAGAATGTCATTCAACTTATTTCCAACTTGGACCAGTAGTTTTTAATTTTGAAACAAGCCCTATCACTATAGAGTTGAGGGTTGAACGTCGAGCGGAGAGAATGGCTTCTAGGGTTCACGTTCCAAGCTCCCTTACCGCCACTGTCACGAAAACATAGTCCAGCCTTGCAGGTCAGGGCGGCTAGAGGCCTGCCGAGCATGCTCTCCCGCACGCACACCTTCAAGGATGCTCCTGTGTCAAAATCACTGAAAATAAGGATCAGGGACGTTGTTGTCGAGCCAGGCCAAAACTTCGCTTTGCTCCTCTGGCCGCAGAAAAAATCAATGGCTTCGAAAAAATACAGGACAGACACGCCCCTGCTGACAGATACGAGATAGAACTTCAGTCCGATGCGTCAAGGGAGGCATGCTCTGCAGATGCTGAAGAAAATAAGGCTACGAATTCTAAATGCATGCAGGTCTTCGGCAGCCCAGCAATAGTTGCGCATAGCCCTTCTGCTGTGTAGATCGCTCACAAAACCCTTGGATAAATCTTGACTTGGCGACATGCACCCTTAGGAAAAGAAAAGAATGATCCCAATCTGAGCATGGCTTGCACATGCAGCTGCGTAGCTAAACCCTCGGTTGTCGTCAAACTTGAGCCTTCGCGCCTGAGCATACCCACAGGGTCTAGGGGCCAAGACTTTTCACTCACCTTCAAGATTCATATTTCCATGCTCTATGGTAAAACCTTGCTCTGCTGGGTTCGATATAAATATCTGGTGTAGAGCCTTGCGCAAGACCTCGAACATAAGCTGGGGACCCCTTCTGCCCTACAAATATTTCTGTATAGGGGTAAGCAGCTCCAAATCTCTCTTCCTCTCTCTTTTTACAACGTAGAGAAAAAAATTTCTCTAGTTTTAATCCTTCGTATGCGCAAAGGGGCTCCCGGGCAACCATCCTCTTCGCAAGCACTCTCATACAAGGATACAATCCATGCTCAACACCCCAAGAAAGTTGCCCAGACCCCTGAGGCTCCCAAGCCATTCTTAGTGGATAAAATGGAGGACATTCCAGCTATTGAAATCTCCCATCCATCACTTGATGACCAAACTCAACTAATAACATAAAATTCCATCATTTGTTGCTTCAATGGATTATGGCCTCGCTCCGTAGACCTCTATCAATGGATCCACTCCACTTGGACCAATAACAACAAGGTCTTCTTCTGCTCAAAGGGTTTTTTCATAGTTCTATTCGCATTCATTGAGGATTACCAAAATGTCTTAACAGAGGGACCATGGTTTTGCGGAAAAGCAAGGCTATTCCTCACACCATCTCCCTATCTGGGTTAGGCTGCCTAACTTACTTGCTCATCTTTGGCACTTCTCAGTCTTTCAAGGAATCAGAAACACCCTCGGATGCTTCCTAGCAATGGACACCTTCAGAGGGGAAGCAGACATATATACCTTCGAAAGAAACTGTGCTGAAATAGACATCAGCAAAGGCCTCCCTGATCAAATCATTCTCAAAGTGGGAGACTTCCATTGGATTTAGACCCTGGGTTATGAGAACATAGCTTTCTGATGTCGTCACTGTCATCAAACAGGGCACCTTAGAACTCTTGCCCCTCCTTCTTTGCCCAAAAGGAGAAGAGCAACCGGAAATCAAAATCCAAAAGTTGGAAACCATGTGTACTGCCAACCATGGATGACATCGACTCCTTCAGCTCGGATGAGGAAGAGATCAAAGAAGATGAGGGAAAGGAAAAGGATGAGATGGCCATGACCTTGACAGACCCTGGTGAGCCCAACGGTCCTACGAACGCTCATAAGTGATCTCATGAAATCTCCTCCTCAGACTCAGATAGGGAGCCATCTCCTTCAGTCACCAACAATCTCCAAGTGGTTCTAGCACATCCGCCCCAAGATGGCTGGGTAAGAGCGTCAAAAAAGAATGGAAATAAATGTCGTACCGAGGACTCCACCCATTCTGGGTAGACTATTGTTTGTGTCTTTTAGCTCCCATGTTCATCTTCTGGGCTCTTTTTGCTTCTCTCTTGGCTAATCATGGGACCGAGGTTAAGTGTTCCTCATTTCTGGTTACCCAGATCTCTAGCCTCTCTTGTTTGTAATCTCTATGTACCATACACTTTTCTAATAGAATTAGTCTAATTTACCAAAAAAACAAAACTTATTTCCAACTTGGTTCATCAAATTTTCAAGTCACAAAAACCTTTAATTTTTTTATTTCTATTTTTTTTATAGAAGAATCTACAATTAGGTTAGGTGATACGGGGTAGATTTCACTTCCACAACACCAGGTAGAAATAGTGGATCCAACTTGCATAACATGGGGTCATGTGACATAAGGTCGATTCTGAATACTACCAATATAACTTCTAGGTGTTTACATGCACCCCTTTTGTAGACATGGGTAACTAATACCAATATAACTTCTAGGTGTTTACATGCACCCCTTCTGTAGCATGGGTAAATAAGGGGGATTTGAACCTGCAATCTCTTTGGTACATAACACTCCATAACCTAGAATCTCTTTGATACATAACACTTCATTATTATAACTATCACAAATTGAGCTACCCAAGCCTCTAGGGGAAAAATAAATCTTCAAATTTATAGTGTTATGTGAAAAGGTATTTGCAGTTCTAGCTCTACAAAGTATCACTTCTAGGAGTATCACTGCAAAGAGTATTTGTATTTGCAAAGAGTTTTTGTATCTTGATCTACCTTAAGTTTTAGGGATAAATTTTGCTACATTAATTTTTCTTTTTTCCATACTCTCATTACATTTATAACTTAACTTATTTAAAAAAAAAGTCATTAACATTAACTTTTTTAATGAACTATGTACTTTCTCCAAACATAAAAAATTGTTATAAAGTAGTCACCAAATTTAAAATCCACAATATTATGCTTAAATCCATGATTAACATTTTTAAATACTTCTAATATATATACCCTATGACAAATATCGAACTATTTTAATAAAATAAAATTTTTTAAATGCACAAATTAAAACAATAATATCTATATTTAAAAATATCCTAAATTTTTAAACTTATCTCTCATAAAGCAAATTAAAAAAAACATTTAAATAATAATAATAACAATCACAGTGAGAACACTCGTAATAATGAATGATTGCGTGGTTTCTCAAACTTTAGTTATCATTGGTCACAAAATTTCACACCTTCAAACTAAAATTCATTGCAAATGTACACAACATGGATGTATTAATGCGTGTATTGTATCAAATAATAGTTATAACTGATAGTAATTGTCCTCGTTATTTAATGATGTTTATTTTGATAGCGTTATCCGCATGAGACATGATGATGTTAGATGGAATTTTTTATTTTTTATTTTTTATTATTTTAAATTTTTTTCAAAGGTGTGTTTATATATGTGATAACACAACCTAAATTAAGTCAAATTTATTTGATTGGAAATAATGTTTATATTGGTAAATTGATAGATTAGATTTGTTGAGAGATTTTTTTTTTGAAATTTATTGGATCTTATGAGCTTTATTTATGTGGCTTCTATTTTGGTTTTTTGTGGGTAATATTCGTATTGTTTTGTTAATTTGTGCACCATGTTTATTTCCTCAATTTCCTTTTTGGTATCAAAGCCAATTTGCTTGAGCAAAATAACAAATGGTTTAGTAAATGAGATGTTTACTTGAGCATGTGTCCCACAAACAGTATAGAGATAAAAACTTTTGTTATGGATAAGTTCCACACAAACTACTTGGGAGAAAGAGCTAGGGAGAAAGAAAAAATACTGCATTGAAGAGTTTAACCCCACTCATAATCATCAACAAAAACAATACATAGGGACCAATATTTAGGAGAAAGAGCTAGGGAGAAAGAAAAAATATTGCATTGAAGAGTTTAACCCCACTCATAATCATCAACAAAATCCGTACATAGGAGCCAATATTTCTTAGAGATCCAAAATTCTTATTGTAATTAAGGACTAATTCTCATGAACTTCGTTGTGAAGCAGGGCGTTGGAAAAGGCCAAAAGAAATGTGGGAGGAAACAGAAAAGCATTTCATTTTAAAATGCGAGGCCTTCAAAGAAAGCATAGAAAATTATGCAGATATTCTTGTAGCTAGCTCTTGGGATAATCTATTCAGCCAAGAGTTTGTCGAGAAAGTGAGAGCGTTTATTGTAAGACTCCATCTCCACAGGAAAATGGTCGAATACAAGAACCAGATGTAGAAGCAATCTGTCCCATAGGCTATTTTTAGCCTTGTGGACTTTAAAAATAATTTATTTTCTTTCTTTCTTTCTTGCTATTTGTCCAAGGCTTCTTATTTCAACTTAAGGTGGATGGGGATCTCTTGACTTTTATTTATTTATTTTTATTGACAGCCTAGATTGATTCTCAAAAGAATATGCTCCCGCCAACTAATTTCCTAGACATTTGAAATTATACCAATTCTAATAACTTCCTCCATGACAAGTTCCTCATTATTATTTATAAGACTCATTTATATAAAAACAAATTTTATTTAACAAAATGGTCCATTACTTTTAATAAATTTAAAAAATTATATTTGTGCCAAGTGTCTCCCCCACCCACCAATTTCTTAGAAATTTGAAATATTTCAATTCTAATAAATTCCTACATGATAAGTTCCTCATTATTATTTATAACATTTATTTATATACAAACAATTTTTATTTAACAAAATAATCTATTTTACAATAAAATATGTTTTTTTTTTCTTAAATTAAAATTTACCCATAATCTTTTATTTATTATAATAAATGTGAGATTTGATACCATACTCCCATCTTGACTTACGGCAACTCAACTTTGAACTTTGATGTGGTCATATCTTATTTGTGTATTATGATGTAAGAATTTGTGAAAGTACCAGGAATTGCAGAGCAAATTATTCTGAGACACATGGATGACATATATTTGTGAAAGTTGCAGGAATTGCAGAGCAAGTTAATCTGAGGCACAGATGGATAACAAATATCTTATAATCTGCCCTGAGAATGGAGGGAATTTGGATGTCTCGCGTTTTCTCTTCTTCTACCGGAGAGGACATCGCTTCATTAATTATCTTGAGCATGTGGAGGATTGAACTGATACATTCGATAGGCACTGGATCATCATGGTTTCGATCCTCGCTGTTAGCCACCTATAAATTCTGTCATACCCAATGGTGGCTAATCTTGTCTTTAAGCCTTCAAGAGATAGTTTCCTTTGAAAACTTATCAACTTTTGAAGTCTTATGATGATAATTACCCTTTGAGTTAATCTTCACTGCTATTTCGCTATTAGTCCTAAAGTACCCGTTGTTTACTAAGAGAAAGACTTCTTAAAAACTCCATTTTCCATCGTTTCAATTCTCCATTTTCACCTTTCTTCCCTTTCAAAAATCCCTCTATAAACCTTCATTTTAACCTCTAAATCATCCTAAAACCCTTTTCAAACCTTATATTTCCCTTTATTTGGTTTTAAAAACCCTTATCTCACCTATCGGAACCCATACTTAGCTTTAAAAGCCCTGTTTTTGGCCTTAAAAACAAGTCTTTTTACATTACAAAGGTTTTTAAGCCCCCAAGGGCTTATATTTTTTAGCCCTCCACCTCATATGGTCTAAGCCCCTCAATCGAGCGCTTAAAGGACTAAAAATCCTCTTCCGAACCCTTATTACCTTCTATTTTTTGTTTCCCCGACGATATGATTTGAAAAGATATGAACCGTTGATCTATGCAGATCAACGGCCCTCAGGCGCTCATTCTTCCGCCCGTTCACTTGCCATGCTTTTCTCCTTTCAAAATAACCCGCCCCCATCCTTGGATTTCAACCGTCTGATCTGATGATCCAACGATCAGGACTTAACCCGATCTCACCATTGAACCCACTCCGCGACACACTTGCATATGTCATCGTGGACCCTACCTACCTTTCCGCCCTCGCAGTTCTTCATCCATCGCGTTCCACCCGCATCGTCGGATTTTTAGCCTGTGCTCTGACGGCCAATGATTGATATCGCGTAATTTTTGGCCTATCCCCTCAGTGCGCTACTTCCGCACGATAAAAGTGGTTTTCATTTGCCACGCGTCGAGTGATGAATGGAATCGCGTTCCAAAAGTTAATACCACCTCCCCCCAAATGTTGCGCGAAAACCACTGATGGTTTTCCCGAAAACGCCTCTTCCCAATTCACGCCATATTTTAAATTTAAACCCTGGTTCTGTGTTTTACCATAGAAACCCGTCCTCCGCTGCAAATTCCTCCATCCTCACGGCTCTGAAACACTTCCATAAAACCTCCTAAGCAGTCAAACCAATAATTCATAGGATTTTAATTAACTTTGTGTGTTTTTTATGCAGGTGTAATGAAGCTTAAGGTTAAAACCCTCCCATAGATTATTACAGTGTTATGGGCCGAGGATGACGATCCTCATAGCCCTTAATACAAATTAAGGAGATCAGGGGTTTAGATTTCGCGATTTGGAAGGGTCAGTGAGTCATGATCATCGACTTTTCAGACAAAATATTTAACAAACCCTCTACGTACCTGCAAATAGCAAACACAGTCAGCATCAATTAATGAAAGAATATCAGTGTCAAAAATGAAGATCAAAGCATAATCAAAGGTTTAAAGATATAATCAAAGCTTGAAAGGATCAAGGCACAAATTGAATATCAAAGGCCAAATCCACAGAATGAAGAAAAATCTCCAGAAAAGCTTCAAATGCCACATCGCAGGGGCTAATTGAATCCCCAGCTACCAAAATTGCCATCTGCAACCTCTCTGCCTCAAAGGAATACCCAAATCAATTTTCAGTCAGTAACATTAAGACTAAAGATAGTTGAACAGTTATTACAAACAAAGGAAGATATTTCAAACTGTCAGTAAGTTATTGAAAGGATAAGAAAATGCCTGAAAGTCAATCTTTTCACCCACTAAGTCTAAAAAGCAGAAAACAGAGTTAATAAAACAGAGTTAGAATTAAATGAATTCCTGCCTTATGCCTTGCATGGTTTTCAAGGCTAGGAGTTGCATTTAGTATAGAATTAATTACACTTCAACCCTAGGAACTCTCCCACCTCCTCATTTTCTTATAAAAACTCCTTGAGGAGCACATTGTAAAGGGTTGGTTGGTCCTATTTGTAACACTGGGCACAGCTCTGTCAAATAGCCATAGTGTCAAGTGGAGACAGAAGATGTGAGTCCCAGAGCTCAGTTCACTGTTTGACCTTGTCCCCAGAAGGCTACATGTTAGATCCTGACAGATTGGCAGTGAGTGCTCTGGCCCTTCTCTTCCCTGTTTCAGTGTCTATATAATTCCCCTCAGTGGGATGAAAAATTTTGACTAAAAATATTCATTTGGACTTTGCTTGACCTATTTATCCATTCACATGTCTTGTGGGCAGTGCAGTCCCCCTTCTTCTCTTGGACCTTATTCATACATTTATTTCTCAATAATTTCTAAAATATTGGTTAGTTCATTTTAGTTTATGGTTTTCCCAGCTTGTCTGCTGCCACTTGAAAATTGTTTTTGAAGTCTCCCTTTGAAGTACCATTGTTTACAGTTAGCCAAGGAGGTCTATTTTGATCATACCCTTTGTCCCTGCTTGAAAATTTGTTTTAAAGGTCTTTATAATTGTAATCATGGATGTGTTAGGTGTTCCCTCTTCTATGACTGCAATTATTAGTGAATCTTTCATGTTTTCTAACTCCTTTGAAATAAAATCTTTGAGGAAATAGGATGTGCTCCCGAATCTTAGATTTCATTTTAAAAGTTTTCTTGAAGTAATCATTTTCTTAAAGTGTGGTTTGTAGAATTCATGGTTAGCCCTGTCTATCAAATGCCTCTTTATGTTCAAGTTATGTTTTTAAGTTCCTTTTGTTGAGAATTAAACTTCTCTTTTCAAAATCATTAATGTCCATCTCATTCATAAAAAATAAAGGATCCTGTGGCCAAGTTAGATTTTCCCTTTGATATCCCATATCCATTGATGAGCTTGTCATAAACCTCTTCTTGACTCCATTTCCCAATGAATCTGACACGTATTCTTTCTATCTATACTACCTAGACCTTTCATTTTATACTGTGCCAATTCAACCAAAAAAACACCTGTACTTAATAACTAGTCTAAAATCAATACTTGGAAGCAAACAAGACATATCTTTGCAAACAAATTTGAGAGATCCCTCTCTAAGAACAGGAGGACTAGATCCTGGAACTCTAAAGATTGGTTCTGATGTTGCCTTGTCTTTTGGTTAGCCAATCTATCAAAACACAGGACCCCAACATAATGGCGATCACGATGGGACCACTGAGTTCATAGTTTCCTAGAAAGCTCTTATAGACTCATTAGTCTTTCAAACAACCATAGAAACTTAGAAAAAAAACCCAAAATATTTCAGATTGGCTTCATAATAAACATGGTGGTGGAACCATAAAACAATTTTACCTTCACAAAAAGCTAAAAAATTTCCACCTGGTGACTCCACTGGCCTCCAGTAGGCCTATTACTTCACTAGTCCTTGTAAACTCTCCTGGGAATGCATTGAGCAAACCCAATCATGCTGTTGGTGGATAGAAAAGTTCAAAATCTTCCACCTGGCGACTCCACAATCCCAAAAGACCTAATGACTCCACTGGTAGAAGACTATGAACTGGTTGAATAGACACAGTGACCTCTTTCCTGATTTACAAACATGATTCCAAGGATACAACGAAGATATGCCCCAATGAGTAGAGATCATATCCCTGGGTTTCCACATAATATGCCCCAGGTGTAACCTTGGTACCCTCAGACAAGACTTTGTTGAGGGAGGAAGGACCTTGCCAAAAAGAGAATTATTGAGTTGTTTAGCTAGTATAATTTCAAATTGAACCCTTTATGGTTAGTAAAAACCTAGGTTGGATATGGCGTGGTCAGTGATAGTCCTAGGTGGACCTGGTATGGTCATTGTTAAGAAAACTGCTATGGAAGTGAAACTGGCTCGAGGGGAGTCATGGTAGAGGATACTAGTACTCATTGGTTGGGTAGAGCATTCTCTTTCCCCCTATGATTTTTGTGGCAGCCTAAATTGGTTAAAGAGATAAGTGTTATGTGTATGCTTTCTATTTTATGTTTTTTTTTCCTTCTAGGTGTAAATATTTTTATCTAATTGTTGTGTTATGACTCTTTTCTGGTGGTAAAATTGTATTGCGAATAAATGTAAAATTGTATTGTTGGAATATTTAGTTCTTAGCTATGAGTTATATTAGTCTTCAAGCCAAGTTGAGCAAGTGCCAGCAGCCTAGTAACAGTTTTGAGCTCGAAATGCGGGTCTTGGAGGGCAGGCAAAGTCTTAAAAATAGGCCCTCTTAGGTTACTCTAGACCAACCTAAATACTGAAGGATTAACTTGAAACCCTAAAAGTTTTTTCTAGGCATATACATGCATTCACAATTAAAGATTATTCTATATGTGTGTGTGTGTGTGTGTGTAAGGATGCATATGTTGGAAACATGTATAGATATGCAATAAAGAGTTACCAAATGTATTGTTTGTCCAGAAAGAAAAGTATAACAAAAATATATATATAAAATGATACTATCTCACCCTAAGTTGCAAGGCATGAATGAGAGAATGATGTACAGTTTATCTTTTAAATAAAATAAATACATAGTCGAATATGAACAACAGGTGTAACCATATTATAGATCATCCAATAACAAATAACTATCGAAACAAATACCCTAGGCACATATGGATAATACAATGAAAAAAAATATTCAAAACCCAAAATTCATGTAAGGGATTAATAATAAATAGCACATGCATAATATTAACTTCAAGAGATTGTACTTAGAAAAATATCCACTGATAATGTGATGAAAATTTGACTAAACTGAGATGGGGGGTGAATCAATTTAGTCCATTCATGGACATTAAAATTATTTTCATTAAACTCATTAACTGAAACATTACATGAGAAGAATAACAAATAATGACCAACAAATTGAATATGTGCAAAATGGAGGGACACCTCCTTCATGTGGTTTACCATCAACTTCTGGTCCAAACAAAAGTTCTGGTTGATCATCATTCAGATTGATAGTATCTGTATTTTCTCCTATGTTTAATGCTTTCATGACCTGAGTCCTGTACAATTTTTTGTCTATTAATTCAGTTAAGGGGATAGAAATTTTTTATTTAGCAAGCTCATTTTCAATATTGAATGGTGTTTGGCTCTTAATCAGATTTTTCAGCAACTATCTTTGTGGCAGGTTCTGTTTGTTGACAAGTAGTGGGGACATCAGTTTTTGCAAATTTAGAAGAAGTATCAACTGTTCTTTTATCAGGGCTTTCTGTGGTCTTGTTTCCTGAATTATCTAAACTTTTCTTAGGATCTTCTGTATTTTTCTTAGGATCAGATTTAGAGACCTTTTTGGAAGATTTTTCAGTGTTCTTTTTACTGGAGGTGTCTAAATTTCTCTTCCTCCTAAGATTGTATTTCCTATGGACTTCCATGATGGCATTTTCAAATCCTTGTTTGTATGCATTAGCCTCTTCAACTTCAAGTTCAGTTTGGGTTAACAAAAATTATTCTTGTTCTTCCCGAGTGAGAAAAACAATATCATCCTCATTTACACCCATTAAATTATTTATTTGATTTTCTTCTACATCTATAACTATTTCCCCATCTTCATCAGCATAATTCTCCTAAAATGGAGGCCTAATCTGTTGATCAGGGCCTCTCTATTCTCTGTCTTATCTGAGAAGGATTTCTTCTGGGATTCTGATTATGATTTTGAGGTGCAGACTGGTTTTCTCTTGGGGTAGTCCTTTCGTTCACGCTAATCCTTTCCGTCATTCTTTCTACCTTTCTTTTCAAGGCATCAATTTTGGCATCAGTTGAGGAAGTTGAAGGTTCATCTCTTATGGTAACTCTTCTCTGATTTCTCATTCTTGCTCTCTTTGCTAACAGATTGGCTTCTACACTTACTACATCCCTCTGCATTTCTTCCAATGTTGCTGATTTTCTCTCTTTAAGTTGGTAAGACATTTATGGTTCAAAACCATCTGGGAATTTCACTAAAGCTAAACCTTGGGGTGGTTTTATGTGAGCAGGAATTGCATTGTATAAACTATTGAATCTAGTGCAATAGTCCTGAACACTTTCTGCTGGAGCCCTCCTAATGCTTTCATATTCAGATAAGATTTGAAGAGGGTTCTTTTTGACTTCCCACCTATTAAGGAATGTCTGATGAAATGTAGGGAGATAATTAATGTTCTTAGTAGCCAAACCTTTAAACCGTTTTCTTACTTCTCCACTTAAACTTTGAGCAAACATTCTTAACTTAACACTCTCATCATCAACTTCTTGAAGGTCAAAACAATCATTCATCTTATCAATATGTTGTTGGGTTGTTAAAGGACCAGTCCCATCGAATTATGGAATTTTTTACTGATAATATTGTTGCATGTTTGCCAGAGGTGCAGGGAACACCAATGGAGCATACCATGCTGCCATGATTGGTGGAGGAGGAGGGAGAGGGGGATTAACAATAAGTGGGGGAAGTTGAGCAATAGGTGAAGTGGGGTGGGTAATGGAAAGAGGTAAATGTGATGGGGTTGGTGTAGTACTATAAGGAAATAAAGGAGAATTAGTAGGAATCACCAAAGTAGTAGGACTAGATGACTTAGGATATGAAAAATGAGAAGCTATAGAAGAAGCATCTAATTTTAATGCAAACAATTCAACTGATTGTTGAAGATAAGCATCTCTGACTGTTGAAATGAATCTTGTTACCAAATATTCAAGATCATCAAAATCATGTAGGAGCTGAAGGTCAGATGCAGTTTGTGAAGAAAATTCTCTTTCTGGAAATTGTTGTAAAATTGATGGATCAAGTATTTTCTTATCTACCCAACTCTCAGATTTAGTCCTAAATAAACCTTGTTCAAAGTTTAAATCAAATTCAATATCTTGTATAGTGCCAAACTTTTTAGGAAGAGAATTTTTCCTAGAAAGAGAGTTATTTATCACTGGATTCTCTGATTTTCTGGTTTTTCTTAAGATTATTTCAGGATTATCCACTGTAGTTGCAGGATTTGGGTCAGGATGAGATATAGTATAGGCTCTTTTGGGAGCATGAACTAAAACCTAAATCACACACACTAATTATTTACAAATATGAAACAAAACGAATCTTTATGAAACATTTCTAGCATACATAGTTATACAAACCAAGGTTTCAGAATTCGAAAGAAACAACAAATTTTTTAGTTTATCGTTCCCCAGTATGGTCGCCACTATGTTATTGTTCTATAATTTTAAGATTGGAAAGAATAATTATATAGGACAACATCAAACCGCTTTTAAAGCCGAGATCCAGCCTTACCAGCTTCAGAGAGGGCTCTCTCTATATAATTTAGCTTTGTTTCCTTAATTAATATTAGGCTAGTTATGATGACAGTTGAATTGCTTGTTTGTTTGTTTGATTGGTTGGTTGCTTGGTTGGTTGGATAAGTGATCTTTTTGAGTTAATTATTTTCCATTGGGCTATGGAGTCACACAAAAGATAAGTTCAACATCAAATTTTTCAAAGAGTAATCATAGGGAAAGCTAGTTACAGTTGCTGGATTTTTAATTCTAAATGAACCATGAAATGAAGCATGAGTGATTTTAGTAGTTATTGAAAAGCTTTCATACAAGAATTTCTCAATCAGACTTCGGAATAAAACATAAATATTGTAAACACGACCAGAAATAAGGTGTTCCAATAAAAAATCTTACTTCACTTTTTGTTTTACAATTAGATTAAAACACAGTAAGGAAACACAGTGGAAACAAATATTACAAAAGGAAAGACATCACTAGTAACATATAGCACAAGTATCATGTGAAGGGTCTTCTTTATTGATGTATCAACAACTCAAAAAGGTACACAACTCAAAAGAGAAAATTAAAATAATCTAATGTAGGAGCATCATGGTTCCAAGAATGTGTACATTTAGTAGAATCTAGGGGGTCTTGTGTTTTCAAAAGAGTTGGTTTTCCTAAGTATTTAATTAATGTAATTTTCAATATTTTGAGTGATTTATATGAGACATTTAGAAAAGGATTTAATCAAATATTGAGAGGCATATTTGTAAATGTTCTCGAATGTAGGAGAACATGAATGTTTGATGTGGATTGAGATATTCTGAAACATTGCAAATCTTAGATTAGAAAGTAGTTCATGATTTATGGAAGATCCTTAGGATTTATTTGAATTTTGAGATCCTCAACGGATAAAGAAGATATTTTAGGAATTAATTTAGGACTTAGAGGATTTAGGGATTTTGTTGAGTAACCTATGGATCTGAACCAAAATTGGTTACAGAACCTTTTGTATATAAGTGTAAATCCTCGAAGGCACATGTAAGTAGGTAGAGTGAGAAAAGAGAGATACATAGACTCTTAATTGTAAGCCTACATGCATAGAGAGAGAGGAAGAGAAAAGGACCATGTAAAAGGCATATCAGGTCAAAGCTAGATTGTAAAACAGGTTTTTATTTGTATCTATACATTTGTTTAATGAATGAGGAAATTGAATTCATTATCACTGTGTGTGTCATTCCTTTTATGTGTTCAGTGATCCATAACTATGAATTTATGGTTTCTATGTGATAAACCATGATGAATGAGCAAAAATTGAATGTATAAGTCTTTCTGAGTGATAAAGGACTTAACGACTGGGAAGAATCCATGTGATTTTAGTCTGTAACTAATAGATGTGTGTACAGGTCGAGTAAGAAAAAAAATCAAGAATCAAACAGGAGGAAGCTTAGGAGAGATAGTGTTAAAGGAAAAATAATACGCTTAGGAGAGATCAACACCTTTAAAGACAAAAGAAAATCTCAGGAGAGATTCGCATTGAAGAAACCTAAATAAGCAAAGGAGAAGTAGCGTGGAGGGGACTATATTGCAGTGTATTGACGGTATAAAGAATAGAAATCGACCAAGGCAGAGAATAATGAGAAGAATTCCAAAGGAGGAATCGACGACGAGGATTGAATTGCAGAACCGAAGTTTTAAGCATTGACGGTGGAGATCAAAGCAGGCAGAAGAGGCGAAGAAGAGTTGCAAGAAGGTGAACGGACGATCATGATTAGATCACAGATCTGAATGTGAGAGATGAATGGTTAAGATGACTTCGCAGATAATTTGAGAAAGTGCGAAGTGGACGCGTGTCGGCATGGCGCTATTTCGCATCAACGATTACTGATTTTATAAGTTAAGGAGTTCGCAAGGTAAAGAAGATAACCTGCGATGCGGTGCAGTAAGAACGATGTGATGCAATGCGATAAGGGAAGTGCCACGTGTCGATATTGCGCAACATCGCACATCGACGATTTTAAAATTTAGTGTTAAGAGTCCGCACAGTAAAGTGTTTCGGTTGCAATGCGATATGGACAGGAGATGGCATGGGAGTAGGCACAACATGGCTGTTAGATATGGATCGATGATTGTATCATTTACATTTAAATTTGCATGTTAAGTTTGCCGATATGCGATGTGCTATGATTGGTCAAAGGATGGTGGGACCCTAGAATCTTGTTCCGTATATATGTAAAGAGATTTGAGTTATACAGGGTCTGTTTTAAAGTGTATGCATTGTTTGATCACATAAGTAAGTATGTTATATTTAACTCCGAGGTTATAAACCATTGCGTGTATAAAGGGAGTTGTTGTGGGCCATAACCCACATGTTACAGTGTATGTTAATTGGAGTTTTTGCTGCATGATGTGGGTAAATGTGGGGTTAATTCCGCTAACCTTGCATGTGTTGTATCTTTGGTTAATTGCGACCTTATGGTTACATAATTTTATATCAGAGCGAGTAAAAGCTCTTTTGGAGGAAAATCAGAACAAGCAGAGTTTTGATGAAGATTATGGAGTTAAAATATGTAGAAGACATTGATGGTAGAGCATAATGAGATTCAGCGTGATTGTGGATTAGAGGAGAAGGAGTCAAATTATAAATATGAAAAGGTAGAGACAAGTGCAGGAGGAAAAGTTAGACAGTAAAATCTGACAAAGAGATGGTTGTTTTCTTGTGAAGAATGAAGATCCATTTGAATGTGAAGAGTGGAAGTAGACTGCTTGTGAAATCATGCAGATATTGTTTTATTTAACTTTGATTTGATTTTTGCAGGTTGTAGACAAACGGGAAATATCTTAGAAAGGACAGCAAGGAGCCATAAAGAAAAGAAGAACAAGATGTGTTCTTGAAGGCAAAGTAAAGTGGAAACTCTGAAGAAATGTGGCAAAGAACCTGAATTTTCCAGTTGAAGGTTGGACATAGAGGACACGAGTGTTCTCAGAAGAAATTAGAATTGCAAAAGCCAAGGAGGAAAGGAGTTTCTCAATAGAGGTTCCAGAGATAGAGAACCAGTGTTACCAAAAGACTAAGGAGAGAAGGCTTGGTGAGGTAATTGCAACAGGTATGGAGACTTCCTGAGAAGGAGAGGCTTAGTGCAGTTCACAAGAGATAGAAGAATGACTACTGATACTCATAATAGAGGTTCAGAGAGAAGCCACAACAGAAGGAGAGTGGAGAAATATGACAAGGTAAATAGCATAGAGAAGATAAGTCAAGAAGAGATTGACAAAGAGAAAGTTGAGATAAATTTCCAACTTGGATTATTAATGAATATGTTGTAGAGAAATAAGGTGAACTAGAGGTATGGTTGCACTATGAGAAAGAAAGTGAAATGGCATAGGCTACAAGAGAAGAGAAAGCAACAGGTGAATATGCAGCTAATAGAGGAGCTAAGGAAGCTTGAGCAGATAATGAATGTTCAATTGAGGAGAGAGAAGCTCGAAGAAGTTGAGTTATAGCAAAAGAAAGTTGTTGAAGACGAACAAGTTCCTTTAAAACTTGAAGATGGAGCAAATATGTTTGAAACATCAGTTGGGGCTACTGAGCCTTTTGATTATATGCTTGCAGGTGTAATACACGATGATGGACAATAATTGGGAATTATCGAAGAAGAGGAAGCAGAGAGACAATATCTAAATTATGTTTTAAAGAATAAGGATGAGACAATCAAGTCTCATGAGAAAGCTCATACACAGTTGAAGGGAAATATTTCTTTTCAGCATACTGCTAGAGTTGTAAGCAAAGGAAGTTTGGCTTATATTGGTAGCCAAAATCAAGCAAAATAAGTTTACTTTTGTAAACCCGAGCAAGGTATTTTCTTTGATGAATAAAGTGAAGATGTGAAGGAAGGACAAGATGAAGATCTTGTGAGATGTTTGACTGTCATGGGCAGCCAAAAGGAAGAACAACTATTGGAGACTATTATGAGAAAGGCCAGAGATGACTTTATACTTTTTAAGTGTAAAGAAGAGATTAGAGTGCTAGAAGAATTGTTGAGAGAACCTAAAGGTGAAGAGGAAATTACAGCCAAAGGCGAAGAGATGTTTATAACATCTAAGGAGACTGAGATGAGTTTATAAGATACAAACGAGAGTGAAATAAAGGAGGTGGAGGACATCTTGTCTTTCTGGCTAAAAGAAATCCAAGGGCCAGCAGAAAGAGGAGATTTAACAAGTTTTGTCTTCAAAGAAATCTACAAAAAGAAAAGGACAACAACAACAAAGTAATTTGAACAGAAATGGGGAGATTGATGAAGCTATGAGAAATGAACATAAGGAAAGGAGCCATACGTAGAAGACACAATCAATGGGAGAAAACTTGACTATGAACAAATTACAAGAAATCCAATGGAGTGTTACAAACGAAGATATGGAAACCAGGAGAAACAAGGAAAGACAACAAAATAC
The DNA here is from genome assembly GCA_034641835.2 of Pinus albicaulis. Lineage (NCBI taxonomy): Eukaryota > Viridiplantae > Streptophyta > Pinopsida > Pinales > Pinaceae > Pinus > Pinus albicaulis. The sequence continues at coordinate 1,149,838,900 of CM076577.1, read as the reverse complement.
ATGGAAAACAGTTGAAAGGAACAAAGAAATCACTGAAGAATAAAGTATAGGATCCAGGAGGAAAAAGATTGGAAACACATGATCTGGATATCATGCTTATTTTCTACCTTGGGATTCTGATGCAAGAGCATCATGGTTCCGAGAATGTGTACATTTAGTAGAATATAGGGGGTCTTGTGTTTTCAAAAGAGTTGGTTTTCCTAAGTATTTAATCAATGTAATTTTCAATATTTTGAGTGATTTATGTGAGACATTTAGAAAAGGATTTAATTAAATATTGAGAGGCATATTTGTAAATGTTCTCGAATGTAGGATAACATGAGTGATTGATGAGTGGTTGGTGTGGATTAACATATTCTTAAATATTGTAAATCTTAGATTATAAAGTAGTTCATGATTTATGGAGGATCCTTAGGATTTAGTTGAATGTTGAGATCCTGAAGGGATAAAGAAGAGATTTTAGGAATTAATTGAGGACTTAGATGATTTAGGGATTTTGTTGAGTAACCTATGGATTTGAACCAAAATTGGTTATAGAACCTTTTGTATATAATTGTAATGCCTCAAAGGCACAAGTAAGTAGGTAGAGTGAGAAAAGGCAGAGATATAGACTCTTAATTGTAAGCCTACCGACATAGAGAGAGAGGAAGAGAAAAGGACCATGTAAAAGGCGTATCAGGCCAAATCTAGATTGTAAAACAAGTTTTTATTTGTATCTGTACATTTGTTTAATGAATGAGGAAATTGAATTCACTGTGATTGTGTGTGTCATTCCTTTTATGTGTTGAGTGATCCATAACTATGAATTTATGGTTTCTATGTGATAAACCATGATGAATGAGCTCAAATTGAATGTATAAGTCTTTCTGAGTAATAAAGGACTTAACGGCTTGGTAGAATCCATGTGATTCTAGTCTGTAACTAATAGATGTGTGTAAATTTCGAGTAAGAAAAAAATCAAGAATCAAATAGGAGGAAGCTCAAGAGAGATAGCATTAAAGGAAACAGAATAAGCCTAGGAGAGATCAACACCTTTAAAGACAAAAGAAAATCTTAGGAGAGATTCGCATTGAAGAAACCTAAATAAGCAAAGGAGAAGTAGCGTGGAGGAGACTATATTGCAGTGTATTGACGATATAAAGAATAGAAATCGACTAAGGCAGAGAATAATGAGAAGAATTCCAAAGGAGGAATCGACGACGAGGATTGAATCGCAAAACCAAAGTTTTAAGCATTGACGATGGAGATCAACGCAGACAAAAGAGGTGAAGAAGAGTTGTGAAAAGGTGAACGGAAGATCGTGATTATATTGAAGATCCGAATGTGACAGATGAATGGTTAAGATGACTTTTCAGGTAAGTTGAAAAAGTGTGAAGTGGACGCATGTTAGCATGGCGCTATTTCGGATCGACGATTACTGAGTTTATAAGTTAAGGAGTTTTCAAGGTAAAGAAGATAATCTGCGATGCGTTGTAGTAATAACGATGCGATGTGATGCAATAAGGGAAGTGCCGTGGGTTGGTACTGCGCAACATCACACATTGAAAATTTTAAAGTTTAGTGTTAAGAGTCTGCACAATAAATTGTTTCGGTTGCGATGCGATATGGACGGGAGATGGCATGGGAGCAGGCGTAACATGGTCGTTAGATTTGGTGACGATCTACGGTGGAAATTATAGTATGACTTCGCATTGGCGATTGTATCGTTTACATTTCTATTTGCAAGTTAAGTTTTCCGATATGTGATCTGCTATGATTGGTCAAAGGATGGTGGGACCCTGGAATCTTGTTCCATGTATATGTAAAGAGATTTGAGTTATGCGGGGTCTGTTTTAAAGTGTATGCTCTATTTGATCGCATAATTATGTATGTTATATTTAACTCCGAGGTTAGAAACCACTGCATGTATAAAGGGAGTTGTTGTGGGCCATAACCCACATGTTACAGTGTATGTTAATTGGAGTTTTCGCTGCATGATGTGGGTAAATGTGGGGTTAATTCTGCTAACCTTGCATGTGTTGTATCTTTGGTTAATTGCGACCTTATGGTTGCATCATAATCAGAGTCCAACCCCTGGTACGTTGAATGAAAAAATATTTAAACTAAATCTATGAAGGATGCTGTATTGAAACATACCATATCCTTATTAATTATAACATAATTTTGTTAAAAGAACGTGCTCCAAAAAGGTGGAGTAATTTGATAAATTGTAGACATCTGGCACTTCTGTTTAGGAAACCGTTGTTGCACATTTTAACTGTTTCTGGGCATGATCTGACTGTTTCTGTGCTGGCCTGTTGTGCTGGCTGTAGTGATTGAATGTAGTTGCTCTTCACTCATCTTGGTATTTGCACATCTTTTCCCACCTATCTTCCCCAGGAAGCAGAATTTTGTTTGCTTTACGATATATTTTATCCACCTCTGTATATCGATAAAATGTGGGCTTGACCATGAAAATGTGTTTTATCGCATGCTGTATGTAAACTTCATTGCTCATAGCTTCCATGAAATCTCTCCTTGTCATTGCACCGTTAATATTTGAGAATTTTTTTGTATCCTTAGCAATTTCCTTGAGTTTCTTCATGTAGTCATCTCTGGCCATTAATCTCTCATTTATGACAAACAGAGAAGGAATGCCCCTTTTGTTTAATGGCTCAATCCTGTTAAGAAATATGCTGACTGCAATTTCTAGTCCATTACACTTTTCCTCAAGCTGTTGTACAAAATTTCTGAGTGTAAGGACTTTCTTTACTTCCAGAATTGTTTTAGTTCTGTCATGCACTCCTAGATAATCAAGCTTATATCTATTTTTAGCGTTCAAGAACTTAATTATCTTGTTTTTTGTCTCAGACATGTCTCCCAGGTCCTTAGTTATATCTGAAATGGCCTTATTGGCCTTCTCAATTAGGTCCTTCTGCTAAAAAATGATCTGGATATATGGCCATATTTCATTCATAGACTTAGTGATGCTGGTCCATATGATTTCCTTGATTTTCCCCAATGTGTTGACAGTATGAATCCTTTAGAGATTTCTGTTGACCCTCTATATGCTTATGATATCTTTGTGACTCTGTAGAATGAGAAATTTCAGCCTTCACCATTTGATCCTGTAAAATTTTGTGTTGGGCCTGCAATATTTTGATTTCTTCTGTCTGCAATGACATATTTTCCACTGATTTAGCAAGCTAATCTGCAATATCTCTTGCACTAGTTGTTGAAGTTGTTGATGCTGGAATGGTTGTAAGGGGCACATCCTCTAAAGGAACAAGTGAAGTCTTAGCAACTTGTTCTTTCTATTTGGCCATCTTTTCCATTTCGACCTCCATCTTTTTCAATTTCTCAGTGTGCTCCATGATGAGTTTCATCATATCAGAATTTTGTGTCTCTATCTCTTCTATCTCTTTTGTAAGAGGGTCCTCTATGGCTGACATATTCAACTTCTTCTTCAAAGCTGCAATATATTATTTTTTCTTCTTAATAATATCCTCCACAGCCTGCAAATTTTATGGGTCATATCCTATCTTCACCACCAGATCTTCTAAGGATTTGATCCTTGTATCCTTGGACATTGAAGAGATCTTTTCCATCTTGAGCTGAGATTTTATATTTGCCAATGATAGCTGCAGCTTAGACAAATTCATGGATGTGTTAGTTAAGGTGGAAGAGATCATCTCTCATGTCTATTTGTGCATTTCCATCTGGTCGATGGGGTGGATGTCCTTGATGTTGAATTCAAAGAAAATATATTTCCAGTCTGCTGCCACCTTGGGTTTCGCAATTTTAGCTTCTAAAAATGCCATATGCATCTTCCCCTTCTCTAAATGGAAGGAAGATAACAGTCTTCTTTGTGAGCTAGAGCTCCGCTTCCAAAATTGGGTGTAAGTGCTATTTTTTAGGATTTCATTCCTGAGTTTGATCTCTCTGAAAGTATCAAATGTTGTTTTCTCCCTTTCTCCTATAGCAACACTAGATGAAGTTGTTTGGAGGACCTGTTGCTGATTTAGGATAGAAGTAGAAGTATTAGGAGAAGTGATAGGATTTCCTCCCATTGGAGATGATCCTGGAGTATCTAGGATATTAATTATGGTCTCCTGTTCTGTTTCTTTGACTTCATTAATGTCCATATGTATTCTGGCCCTTTTTCTACACTTCATCTTGAACTCTTTGTTTGAAGTATCAGTCACTGAAGGTGACTGATCTTCCCTTTGCCTTTTTCCTGTGGCCTCCTATTTGTCTTCTTTGATCAATTTTTGTTGTGGGATAGGAGTTTGTAAACCTGAGGTAGATATAACCTGCTCCTCTTTCTCCAGCAAGGTATTTTCTGTCCATTCTAGTTGATTCCTGAATTTCTCTATGTCTGGTCTTTGTGTATGAATATAGGGTGTGGAATTATTCTCCACCCTCAGTTTAGAAACAACCCCAAAGGGATCATAAGACCAAGTGAAGTTGGAAGCAAACTTCATCTCTTTCAGTCTCTTATCAGCCTCCTCTCATGCTGCCCTGTTGTTGCAAATAAATGGCCCTATCTCAGACTTTATCCTAAACTGTGATTTCTTTTTTGCTGATACAAAGTGCACCTTATCTGCGTTCAACATTTGTCTAATATATTCGAGGGCAAAAATCCTCATGGGGAGGAATTTTGGTAGCTTTTAGGGTGGAAATTTACACCCATATACCCTCAGTTCTATGTAATTTGGTATAGATACCAATCTGTTGTTCTCGCCTAGTTTGAAAGCTGCATTATTCTCTTGATTTCTTCACTTATTCTTAGCTCAACTGTGCTATTCAGAATACTCATTGCAGGATGTAGAAATAGCTCAAAAAACTATTTATAGCTGAATTTTTCTTACTCTTTCATCAGTAAGGTTGTGCAAAAAATGACAGATTGTGGATGCCCATCTTCATCCATTCTCTTCATTTCAAACTGAATTTTCTCTACTTGAAAATATAAGAACATATAGATAATGACAGAAGTGTATTTAAATACTCCTTCAGTATGAAATTTTGTAAACTGGTCATGGATGTTATCAGCCAAGAATTGGATAAAATAAAAAATGACTGAGGTTTTGGAGTCTGTAAACAATATAGTAAAAAAGCCTATAATTGCCTCATTTATCCACTGATATGAATAGTACCCGAGAAGGTATGCAAGGTTTGTGGCTATTTTCTTGGTTCTCTCAGGAAATAAAGGTGAGGGATATGGGGGATTTTTCTTAGGCAAAGGAGTCTTTTCAGTGAGAAATAGCTCAAGGGTTGAGGCTCTCTTATCAAAATCAATCTTTTGGTACAGGTCTATGAGGTATTCTCGGGAGAATGGGGTAGTATTTTCGGTTGAAGGTCCCTGCATCATTTGGATGATGGATTGGGCTGTAATTGTAAATAGAAATTTTCCTGTTGGAGCAATTACAAATCTCTGGTTAGGAATGTAGCATGCACAACACCTTTTAATGAACTCAGGGGCACTATGGGTTTTAGGGAAGATATAGTAGGGTAGGTTTGTGTCCCACAGGTAGAGATCATCCACACCACCTATGAGCTTGTCCTCTAACCAAAAATAAACGTTGAAGAGGTCAAACTCATAGAGTGTTTCATAGATCTTGAAATCCTTGTTAGCTAAGCTAACATGATCGAGATCGATCAGAGGGTGAATGATTGGATTAAAGGGGGGTTACTGACCCTTTTTTCTTGGGCAACATGGTTGATTTTGGTCGCAGACTAATATAATTAATTGTAGTTGCTGGTTAGTGGGGTACAGAAGCAGAATTGAATTGAAGAGAACCTAGAGAAAAAACGGGAATTTGATATGCTTGACCTGAAAAAACCAAATAAATCTATAGTAGAGATAAATCTGTAAAGTTTGAAATCAGGTGGGATGGTTGAGCTTTATAATTTCTCTGGTTTTCCCATTGTTCATGGTGCAGGTACGTTGATTAACGGTTAAACCCATTAATTAACTAATAGAATTATTTTGTGCGGGAGAAAAGCTGATTGGATGTGTAATGGATGGATGATGTGGCGAGAGGTGATAGGAGGAGGGGTAACAGTCACAATCAGGAGGGTAGTTTATGGTATCTGGGAAACAACTTTTCAGAGGGGGTGGAGCATGGTAGGCGGGTTTGGTGAAAGGGGGGGGGGGCGTGGTGCGAAATCATGAGCGCCCACCACGTATGAGGTGGGGCCTCCGGCTCTGTGACCGGAGCGCCCCAGGAAAGACGATAAAGTTCAGATGGTGCGAGGGGGGCAAAAGGTGCTTGTCACTGTCCGATTAGAATGATGGAGATTGGGATCATGGGAAAGGTGTCGAGAGTATATAGTTGATGTGACAGATGAATTGTGGGATCGGGGGAAAATGAAATGTGCGGAAAAGGAAAGTATAGAGAGTGAAAAACTTAGGAAAATAGGGAATAATAAAGGTATAATTTCCGAATATCTCCATATAAATAATACTTTTGAACTTAGGATATGTATCCTTTTAAGTTTTCCAACACATAGAATGTCTCCATTCTGCAACTTAGGATATAATATTTCATGTTTTTCCCAAAGTTTTTCATGTTTTTTCTCAAAATAACCTTTTCTTCCTCTACCTACCCTTTCTTTTTAACCTAACATTTTTCTTCTTTTCTTTGCAAGGTGCATTTGAACTAGAAGACCCAGATTGTATTTCTTTTTTTTTATATGAAAATCTATCCTATCCTAGTCCTTATTTCTCCAAAGATTACAGTGTTGAATCAATTTCACTTCTACCTATCTACTGACTTACCAATATTAAACTGTTTGGTGAGTCTTTATTCTCTAACCTATTTGACTGAAATTAAAACTTGTTCAATCATGCTTAAACTATATGAATTGAAAAAACTAACCTATGAGTAGTGGCATTTTGACTTGCAGCACTTTCAGTGTTATTATTTTGTGGGGTTTTCTTTTTCTTTTCTTTTTTCTTTTTTTGACATACCCTCTTTTTCTTTTTTTTGGAAATCATTTGAATATTGAAAATCACTCACAATATGAAATTGAAATTATAAAATACTCAATCACCTTGAGATCCTATAATTTATAGGACCCTAACAAGGTAGAAACCCTAACTTGTGAGTTAAACAACAACAAAGGAAAAATGTGAAAACTTTGTATACAACGATGAGTTCTGAGGAAACCAGGAACAAGGGAAATCATTATCCTTGTAGCCGTAACATAATCTAGTTGGTAGAGTGGTGGCTTGAGAGGAAATAGAAAAATAAAAACATATAAACCTTCACAAGTTGACACCCTATCTACTTGTGCGGCACCAGAGTTGTCCCTTAGTCCCCTAAATATTTTTTTATATATATAAACTAGCCTAGATCCATCTTAACTCTAGATATATCAAGCGCCGAGAGGGATCAAATATCTCGAGGTGCAAACATCTTTTTTGAGTGCAAAACTTGAGGAAAGGTTTGCACCTCGAGAGATTTGATCCCTCTCAGCGCTTGATAGATCCAGAGTTAAGATGGATCTAGGTTGGTTTCATTCATGTGCGGCCAAGGAAAATCTATTGATAATATGAGGAACATGTGATTAATTTTATCAATAATATGTAAATACATATAATATTAATATAACCATTTTAAAACTACGAGTCTAATTTCAATTTCAAAAAACTGCGCACGCACTGCTCCTCTGCGAGCTCTCGATTAGGTCAGCGATCGCTGCCTGGCCTGTTCCGCCGCCATGGGTGCGCCAGGGGGTGTGGAGCCCTCTCCCACCCCTCCTTCTTCTACAGCTGAGGCCTTTCGTTGTCTGCTATCGCAGAAAGGAAAAAAACGTGCCCATCCCGACGTCCCGAAGTTCATCAAAAAGCTTGATGAAATCCCAGAAATTGCTCTGCTGGAAGATCAACCGATCAAAATCGCTCTTGCTTTGGCTGATAGAGGTCTAGTGGGGCAATTTATGGGTCGATGGCCAACATCAAAAGCGATTGATGAATGGGTTCAACGAAACTAGAGGCCCCTGCTGCCCAACAACATGATAAGTTATGTTGTCGGTAGAGGTTTTTTCATTTTCGAATTCACTACCAAGGAAGACCGAGATATGGTGTTCAGAAACGGTCCATATTTCATGGGAAATCAAGGTCTCTTTCTGAATAAATGGACCCCCGACTTCGACCCTTCAGTCGATGTCCCAAAGGAGGTTCCTGTTTGGGTCCGGCTCCCCAATCTACCAATACACTACTGGAGCTACCAATCCCTGCAAAATATAGGAAACGGACTGGGCAGATTCATTGACAAAGCTGATAACAAGGGCCAATACACCTGCGCAAGAATCTGCGTGGAAGTTGACTTGGAAGTTGGTCTGCCGGAAGCCATCAAACTTACAGTTGGAGATTGGCACCACTTCCAGAAGCTTGACTACGAGCAATTGCCCTTTAAGTGCAGAATCTGCCATGAGCACGGTCACTTTCAACGAAACTGCCCCAAAGCCCCATCAGGGGACAAGGTGGAAGAAGAAGGATGGAAAGAAATAAAAAAGGGAAAGGTAATCTCAAAGCCCAATGAGCAGAAAAAATCAGGACCAATGGGGAAACCCCAGACCAGTTCCAAGACCATACCAGATTCAAATGAAGGCCCCTCCTTAGGCGAAAAGGTGGATGCCTCAGAGAACCATGAAGAAACTGAAGATCAGTCGAAGAAAGTGAAAGAAACCGAAGAAGAAACAACTGTCCCCCTAACAGAGGCTGGTCAAGGGGGAATCGAAGGCAATGACGAGCACATTAGTCTTGCCTCTGACTCAGGGGGAGAATCAGAAGAAAGAGACTCTGAATCAGACAGCTCACAAATTACTCCTATCAAATCGACCAGGGGCCGAAAATCCAAGAAGAAACAGAGAGAGGAGAAAACCTATCTGGATGTTCTCCAAGGCTCCCAGAAAACTCTCAAAGGAATGATGAACACCAGATCTGGGCGCAAGCACAACAGGGCTCCAAAAGGAGCCGCTCCTTCCCAATCCAGTAAATAATGAAGTACGTCTCCTGGAATTGCAGAGGATTAGGTAGCAGGCTGAAAGAAGATGCCCTGAAAGACATTGTGAGGTTGCATACACCTGAAATCCTTCTCATCCAGGAGACAAAGCTGGAGGACACTCTTCTCCTACAATCCAGCAAAATATTCTGGCGCAAAGGCCCCGGTAGAGCTGTCAGTGCTAGGGGCGCCTCTGGTGGGATTGCCTCTTTCTGGGACAGCTCCAAATATGACTTGACTCACGAAGAAAGTAGCCATCATTGGATTTTCACTCAGCTCCTCCACAAAGAATCTGGTCAACAAGTAAGTATGTTCAACCTTTATGCTCCGGTCTCTCCAGCGGAGAAAAAAACTTGCTGGGACTCGCTCCAGTCCTTTCTTTTATTGCACAATCCAGAAAACATCATTATTGCAGGGGATCTGAACGTTACTCTAGCCACTGAAGAGAAAAAAGGGGGTTCTCCTGTAAGGGACCCAACTAGAGAATGGGTAGAAGACATAATGATCGGCTGGGATCTGGAGGATATCAAGCCTTCAGCTGGGAAATACACTTGGTCTAACAAAAGGTTGGGTCCCAACCACATAGCTGGTCGTTTGGACAGATTCCTCGTCCAAACCTCCTTCCTTTCTAGTGGACTAATGGCCTCTTCCAAAATCCTTCCTAACTGCACTTCCGATCATAAACCCATTAGTCTCGAGCTCTCCATGGATGGTTTTCTTGGCCCCATTCCCTTTAGATTTATCCCTTTGTGGCTTCAGCAAGAGGGTTTCCATGAGGTGGTTACTGAAGCCTGGAACCAGCAAGTCTTGGGATCTCCTTTCTTCGTGTGGGAAGAAAAGTTGCAGATTCTTAAGAGAAGGCTCAAGGAGTGAGCTAAAACTTTGAAAACTCCAGCTGCCAAGAGAAAAGAGTCCTTAGAAAACCTTGCTGCCCTTCAATCATCAATGGAGGATTCTGCTGTTACCCAAATTCTGCTCCAAAAAGAAGTTGAGTTGCAAAAAGCCCTCCATAAAGCTAGTAGGGACGAAGAGGAGTATTGGAGACAAAAATCCAGAAACTTATGGTTACAGGTCGGAGACAAAAATACCAGTTTTTTCCATAAGCATGCCGAAGCTCGCAAGCAATTCAAAAATGTTTCAGAAATCTGCTCCCAAGATGTTGTGGTTAAATATTTTGAAGGCATTAAGAGAGCAGCCTTCTCTTTTTTCAAAGAGCTTTATACAGCGCCTGCTGATACTCCTATTGATCCCCATGCCTATCCGATTGATCTAATCCCCCTCTATGTCCAAGAATTTGTCAACACTATGTTGACTGCACCGATCAGCATGGACGAGCTCAAGAAAGCCTTGGATTGCATGGAGCCGGATAAGGCGCCAGGGCCTGATGGGTTCACAGCTAGGTTTTTTCAGTCTTGCTGGTCTACTATCAATAAAGACCTCCTGAGAATGGTCAGGAAGTCTCAATCTTGTTCTAAGATAGGAGGCAGTACCAATTCAGCCTTCCTTGCATTGCTTCCGAAAGAGAAAGGAGCTTCAGATTTTAGTAGATTCCGTCCCATTTCGCTGTGTAATACTAGCTATAAACTGATTACCAAAATCATATCCATCCGACTCAAGAATATTCTGCCGGACATCATCCCGGAGAATCAAGGAGGTTTCATCAAAGGGAGAAAGATTCTGGATAATATTGTGCTGGTTCAAGAGGCAGTTCATTCAAGTTGCCATCGAAAAGAGAAAGGAATGGTGATAAAACTCGATCTGGAAAATGCCTTTGACAGGGTGAGACATGACTTCCTGTTCACTGTTATGAAGAAAATGGGCTTCTCAATATCCTTCATAAATTGGGTGAAAGCCTGCATTGCCTCTCCTTGGATTGCGCCGCTGGTAAATGGCCGATCTACTGATTTTTTCAATGCATCTAGGGGATTAAGACAAGGTTGTCCGCTGTCCCCTCTCCTCTATGCTATCCAAGCCTCAATGCTCAGTTTCCAGCTAGACTTTTGTCAACAAGCCCAAACTCTGCCAGGCCTCAGAATGGTGCACAATGTTAAAGACATAAACCATGCCCAATTTGCCGATGATACTCTGCTGCTTGGAGGAGCGAGCATTAACTCGGCCAGATCTTTTAAGAAGGAGTTGGACACTTATAAGGAGGTCTCGGGCAGCAAGATAAACTATTTAAAAAGTACAATATACGGCTGGAACTGCTCGGTCAAAGATCTGGCTAACATTGCTAGGCTCCTTGAGATGAAAGTTTGCCAGACCTGGGAGTCCTTCAAATATCTTGGGATTCCAATCTTCAAATCCATACCTAAAGTTGCCCACTGGATGCCCCTCTTAGACAAGCTTAAGCTCAGAATACAAGCCTGGGGAGCCTCTTGGCTGAACACTGCTGGAAAAATAATTCTAATGAAATCTGTTCTCACAAGTATGCCTCTATTTCAGCACTCCATTCTGCTTGCTCCCAAAACCTTCCTCAATAAAATGGATAGTATTCTGAGGAGATTCCTTTGGGAAGGGGGGGGAAATAATGAAAGAAGACTTCATTTAGTTAATTGGGACACCATTAAGAGGCCAACCCTGGAAGGAGGCCTTCAAATGAGAGATTTGGCTGCACAAAATCTCGCTCTAGGCTCCAAAATCCTGTGGAATATTGTAGCTGGGAAAGCTAGCTGGAGTAAGAAAGTCATGTGGAAGAAATATTTTCAAGGCCAACGTTTGAGATGTTTGGATCATCCTCCAAAAACCACCAAAGGTTCCCCAGTTTTCAAGCTTTGTCTCTCTGCTCTGGAGCATTTCAGATCCAATCTCTACTGGATCCCAGGTAATGGGAAAAAAATCAGAATCTGGGAAGACCAGATCCTAGGAGATCAGCCATTGAAACATATTAAAGGCCTTGCAAATATTAAATTTTGGCTACAGTCCAACAATATGGAAACCCTTTGGGACATATCCACCTGGACGGAGGATTCTGGTAGACTGTGGGACAGGTGGAACCTGGGAGAAGTTCCACATCGATTGCAAATTGAAGCTACGTTACTTTTAGACAAGCTCCAAGGAAAAGCTCCCACTTCAGCAACAGCTAAGGACAAAAGAGGGTGGGGCTCCCATTCTGGCTATTTCTCTGTTTCTGAAGTTTACAAAAGTTTGATTGCTGTTCCTAATGTCCCTCCTGACCCAACGCAATGGAAGTTTATTTGGGCTTTCCCTTCGCTCCCAAAAGTAGACTTCTTCTGCTGGACGTTGGCTCACAACAACATTCTTACTCAAGACAATCTAAGAAAACGTGGAATGGAAGGGCCATCCAGATGCCCTTTGTGTAAGTCAGAGGAAGAAACAGCCAATCACCTAATGTTACTGTGCCCCTTTGCCAAAGATGTTTGGAAGGGGGTCCTGAGGTCACGGGCTGATAGAGTAGAGCTACCAAGAAATATTCCAAATCTCCTTCATGAGTGGACCAAGTTATCTTCGTTCAACCTCAATAAAAAAAACCTTCTTAAGACTGCTTGGATGTGGATCCCTAAATACACCTGCTGGAAGTTATGGTTGGAAAGGAACAACAGATTGTTCAAGGGTGAAAGCTGCACTACAAACATCGTTATCTCCAAAATTATAGCACTCTTGGGAGAGACTTTGGATGCTAATCCGACTTTAAGGAATGAAGCGGTTCTGGATAGTGAGGAGGAGCTTTGGCTGAAAGATATTGTTCCAAATTATCAAATCAATCCTATTTCCCCGGCCTCTTCCCACGCTTCTTGGGAAATCCGCCTAGAAGAACAGGAGTTTATAAAGTGGCGTGCTGCTCTGGATGATCACTGTCTCTTCTTCGACGGGGCCTCTAAAGGCAACCCTGGGGCTGCAGGTGGGGGAGGGGTTCTTCTGAATCCTGATGGCTCTACTTTGCTCAGGTATCATTGGGGCCTGGGCTCCGAATAAAATAACAGAGCTGAGGCTCTGGCTCTGTGGCAGGGGCTTTCTCTGGCTCTCAATCGGAACATTCACTCACTGTCGGTCTTTGGTGACTCCAGACTTATCATTCAAGCGTTGAATTCCCACTCGACCCCATCGCAGATCCACTTAGTCCTCATTCTCAAGAAAATTAGGTTCATTCTGACCAAATTTCGGAAAATATCCTTTTATCATATTCTGAGGCATCTGAATTCCCAAGCTGACCTGGAAGCCAATCTTGGCTCAGCCCGTAGCCAAAGATCTCTTTCAGTCAATTCTGAAGAATCTCTATGCATCATACCGTAATCTTCCTAAGTTCAGCACTTTCAGCAATTCTGTTCACCCTCCTGCACTGATGGATCGCAACTGTTCTAGTATCCATGGGCTTTTGAAACAGGCATCTCCCAGGTTTCCCTCACCTCAAATTTCTGATCGACTGCTTCTGTCATAGTTTTCCCAGCATACGCTCCAGGATCCACTGGCAGGAAATCCAAACAGAAATGATTATTTTACATCACTGTTCATCTGAAGTGTATTGGAAGCTCAGACTTCATTAGATGCATACGGCAGAAAGTGAAAGTTTGAAGACTTGTTGACAAGAAGTTCCAGGTTTGATCTATTTGCATGAAGGATTCATTTCTATGAGCGCACTATAGTTGCTGATGATGCTGGTATGAGCACCGAGGGTTTTGTGTAGCATATTGGTTTGCCACCCTGTAATCTCAACCTCTTCAAGGATACAACCTAAGTTGGGCAGCGGTCGGAATGGTGGCATCTATGGCTGTGCGTTTGGGCACTGGTCATCGTTGTTAACAACTACAGTATTACAAGAATTTGATGCCAGAGCAGAGACAATGCAAATCTTAGTGTTAGTGGATTGATTGTACTATTGATAGGGTTGTTAACATTTATATCTCAAAATCTCACCTCCAAACAGCGAAGCAGGATCAGCCATGTTTTTCCTTTTCTTTGCTGGCTTCTCTGGATCAACCAGAAGTTGGTTTGTATTGCCATTGACCAGGGACTTAGTGGAAGGACGAGGAGCAGGCAAGGGGCCTAGACATATGTATATTTGCTAAGTAGCACAATGGACAGAGCAATTCCTATTCCGGCAATTTGGTTGAATCTCAGTCATCAAAGGGCTATCCAGACAAATCCTGCAGTTTCAAAGCACCTCCATTCATAGATCTAGCAAGCTCATGGCCGATCTCATAGGCGACATCTTTTGCTGTAACAAAGGGCGAAACCATTATATGTGTAACAGGAATTTATGGGTCAAACAGAGTTGTATTTTTCAAGTACGCGGCATCTGTTTTGCCGCCTTTAATCAATTTAACCGTTAAAGTCAAAAAAAAAAAATATAACCATTTTAAATATGCTAAATATGTTTGAGATTTATCGAGTCATTTTAATTTTAAATTTCCTTAGTTACCTCAGTTTGTTGAGATGATAAATATTGCAAAATAACTTTAATGATGAAAAATGATGAAATAAAAATTTTGAATGCAAAGTGACAATGTAATAATATTGCATGATAGAAAATGTCAATAATAAGAATGTAGTCAATTACAAATAGTCTTCATTGTCATCAATCTCAAACTATTTTCTTGTACTATTCTTATTGTCATCCATTTTAGTTTTGTCATCTTTTCATATCGATTATATGAAAATGAAAGTTGGAATCATAAACCATTTAAATATTTAGCTTGAACGTTTGTAGTAAACATCATACTTTGTGTCTCTTGCTCTCCCATATTAATAGGTTTAATTACTATAACACAGAAATCAATGCATATTGTCAATAGTTTTTTTTTTCTTACACTGAAATCAATGCACAATATTAATCCAATGAATTTAAAATTAATGTACCATCATGCATCCAATTATATCAAATCATAAATCAACATATACACTGAAATCAATGCATCTAATGAAAGAAATCAAATAAGATTAGAAAACAACATCTACACTGAAATCAATGCATCTAATGCAAGTAATCAAATAGCATTAGAAATCAACATCTACACTCAAATCAATGTATCTAGTGAGAGTAGGAAAATATGATTATAAATCACCATCTACACTGAAATAAATGCATATAGTGCAAGCAATCAAATAAGATTAGAAATCACCATCTACACGGAAATAAATGCATTTAGTTCAAGCAATCAAATAGGATTAGAAATCACCATCTACACTGAAATAATGCATTTAGTTCAAGCAATCAAATAGGATTAGAAATCATATAGATTGAAATCAATGCATCTAGTGCAAGCAATCAGATATAATTAGAAATCTACATCTACATGGAAATTAATGCATCTATTGAAAACAATCAAATAGGATTATAAATCACCATCTACACTGATATCGATGCATTTAGTGCAAGCAATCAAACAGGACTAGAAATCATTTACAATGAAATCAATATATCTAGTGAAAGTAATGAAATATCATTATAAATCAACATCTACACGAAAATCAATGCATCTAGTGCAAGAAATCAAATAGGATTAGGAATCACCATCTACACTGAAATCAATGCATCCAATGCAAGAAATCTTCTTCCCTTTTCACCTCCCTCCATTTATATCTATATCTCCCTCCGTCTCTCCCTCTTTGTCTCTTTATTGCACCCCATGAAACACACACACTCTCTCACTCCATATCTATCAATCTATTTGTCGCCCCCTCCTTGTCTCCATCTATATCTTTTTTATCTTCACCTTCCATCTATACTCTATCTCCCTTTGTCTCTCTATATCAGGACCAAAACATACACTCTATTTCTCCAATCTATCTATCTATCAGCCTCTCCTCCTCTCCCTCTCCCTCTCCCTCCTGCTATCCTCTCTTCCTTTCTCTCCATCTTCCTTATCACTCCCTCTCTCTCTCTCTCTCCACCTTTCACTCTCTATTTATTTATTCTTACCTCCCTCTCTCCCCCCTCCATCTCCATCTCTCTTTCCCTACCTCTCTTCACTCTCTCTCTTCCTCTCTCTCTCTCTATCTTCACCTTCCAACTTTGTTACTATATGCCTCTATCTCTCATTCTCTCCCCAATTCTCTCCATCTCTCCTTGTTTGTATCTTTATCTCACCCCAAAACATACACACACTCTCTCCATCCCTCCATTTTCACTCCCTCTCTCTCTCAACTACTCACTCTTTATGTTTTTCTTCTTCCCTCCCTCTCTCCCATCCAAATCATTCTCTCTATCCCTCCCTCTCCCCCCCTCCAACTCCATATCTCTATCACTCCCTCTCTCCTCCTATCTCCCTCCCTCTCTCTCTCTCCCCTACAATCCTCTCTCTTCCCCCATCACTCTCTTCCTCTCTCTCAAGTCCTCTCTCTCCCTTTATCTCCCACATCCCTCTATGTGCCCCACCCATCGCTCACTCTCTCTCTCTCTCTTTTCCATCCAATCCTCTCTCTCTCTACCCTAAAATCATCTCTCTTCCCACATCACTCTATCTCTCTCTCCAATAATGTTACTATATTTCGCCTTTTCTCCTTCTCTCCCCCCTTGTCTCCGTCACTCTTTATCTCACCCTTAAACATACACACCCTCTCTCCATCTCTCTCTTGTCACTCCCTCTCTCTCCACTTCTCACTCTCTATGTCTTTCTTCTTCCCTCCCTCTCTCCCCCTCCAACTCCATCTCTCTATCCCTACCTCTCTCCTCCTCCTCTCATCCTTCCTCTCTCTCTCTCTCTACCCTCCAATCCTCTCTCCTTCTCTCTCCCTCTCTCCCACCTCCATATTTATGTATCCCTCTCCCTATGTTACCCTCCTCTACCTCTCTCACTCCTCTCCCTCCCTCTCTCTTCATTCCTCCTCTCTCCTCTCTTTCAGTTTACCTCCATCTCTCCTTGCCTCCCCTATTTCTCCACCTCTATCATATGCTTTGTTGCTGTCTCTTTATATATATATATATATATACAGAGAAGAGAAGAAAGTGGTGTTATAGAATGATATATTAGCTATATATTATCATATAACAAATTAGTATGTATTAATTTAAAGTTATTAAATCAATAATATTAATATTATAATATATTAATATGAATATTAGATTAAAGATAATAATATTAATAATCTAATATTAATGTTAGGGTTAATAATGTTTTTGCATGCTATTAATAATAATTTGGTCCATGGTATTTGGGTCATAGACTTCATATATAATTAGATGTTGATTTCTAATTCCATTTGATATATTTTATTTATTTACCTTACTTCTTTATACCTCTCTTATATTTATTTATTTACCATACCTATCTTCACTCTCTCTCTTCCTTTCTCTCCCACCTCTCTCTCTCTCTATCTTCACCTTCCAACTTTGTTATTATATGTCTCTATCTCTCCTTCTCTCCCCCATTCTCTCCATATCGCCTTGTTTGTATCTTTATCTCATCCCCAAACATACACACTCTCTCTCCATCTCTCCCTTGTCTCCTCTCTCTCAGCTTCCTCCCACTCTTTATGTCTTTCCTCCTCCTCCCTCTCTCCCCATCCAAATTCTTCACTCTATCCCTCCCTCTCCCCCCTCAAACTCCATATCTTTATCACTCCCTCTCTCCTCCTCTCTTTCAAGTCCCCTCTCTTTTCCTTTCTCTCTCTCCCTTTGTCTTGTAACTCCCTCTCTCTCGCAACATCTCTCTCTCTCCCCCCTACAATCCTCTGTCTTCCCCAATCACTCTCTTCCTCTCTCTCAATTCCTCTCTCTCCTTTTATCTCTCACATCCCTCTATGTGCCCCCCCCCCGATCGCTCGCTCTATCTCTCTCTCTTTTCCATTCAATCCTCTCTCTCTCTCTGTACCCTCAAATTCTCTCTCTTCCCATATCACTATATCTCTCTCTCCAACAATGTTACCATATCCCTCCCTTTCTCCTTCTCCTCCCCCCCTATCTCCATCACTCCTCCTATGTCTTTTTTTATCTCACCCTTAAACATACACACTCTCTCTCCATCTCTATCTTGTCACTCCCTCTCTCTCCACTTCTCACTCTATGTCTTTCTTCTTCCCTCCCACCCTCCAACTTTATCTCTCTATCCCTACCTCTCTCCTCCTCCTCTCCTCCTTCCTCTCTCTCACTTTCTCTACTACCTCCCTCTCTCTCTCTCTACCCTCCAATCCTCTCTCCTTCTCCCTCCCTCTCTCTTCCTCTCTCCCTCACCTCCATCTTTATGTATCCCTCTCCCTTTTTTACCCTTCTCTACCTCTCTCACTCCTCTCCCCCTCTCTCTTCATTCTTCCTCTCCCCTCTCTTTCTGTTTACCTCCATCTCTCCTTACCCTCCCCATTTCTCCACCTCTATCATATGCTTTGTTCTTCCCTCCCATATATATATATATATATATATATATATATATATATATAGAATGATATATTATATATATATTATAATATAATAACAAATTAGTATTGTATTAATCTAAAGTTATTAAATTCAATAATATTAATATTATAATATATTAATATGAATATTAGATTTAATAATAATATTATTATTAATATTAATATTAATAAGTTAATAATAATTTTAGGGTTAATAATGTTTTTGCATGCTATTAATAATAATTTGGTCCATGGTATACACGGGTCATAGACTTCATATATAATTAGATGTTGATTTTACAATCTATATGATATATTTTTATTTATTTATTTTACCTCTTTATACCACTCTTATATTTATTTATTTACCATACCTCTTTTATAAATATGGTATTTGGCCCATGGTATTTTTCCTATGGTATTAATAATAATTTGTTTTGTGGTATTTGGCCCATAGGCTTCACCTAAATAAAACCAATTTTTTGAGTTTTTTGTAAATATAGAGGTTTATGGAGTAAATATATATATATATATATATATATATATATATATATATATATATATATATATATATATAATTATTTATCTACCATACCTCTAGTTTATTTATATTTTTATTTATTTATAACCACCTCACGGAGTAAATTAAAAAGAGGTTTATTTATTTACCATAACTCTAGTTTATTTTATATTTTGTTTGCCATATTTTTTAGTGTTCTTAAACCTATTTTCTTATTTTAATAAATTTATTTTTTAATCAATTTTTAATTGTTTATTTATATGGTTTTGTAAATTATTGTTTAATTGACATTATTTAGATTCTATTTTTAAAATTTCTTTAGTTTTTGTTGTTTTGAGAAGCCGGAGCATACTTACACATCGAGGGTTAGTATTGGGGTGTGAGATACGCCTCTGCATTTTCAAATTCAATATTATAAATGTAATGAAGACATTGCCTTCGGAACTTAGTAGAATTGGAATAATCAAATCCACCAAGAAAATATGTGGGTAGAAGCCATGGGTTGTCTACAATTACTAAATAATATTTGCTTTATATATATAAATGAACGTTATAAATAATAATGAGGAACTTATTAGAATTGGAATAATCTCAAATCCATAAGAAATTGGTGGGTAGGAGCCACGTGAGAACAAAAATCTAATTTTTTAAAAGAAAATTTTATTATTTATAACATTCATTTATATAAAACTAAATTTTATTTAGCATAATAGTCCATTACTTTTAATAAATTAAAAAAATTAGATTTGTTGCCAAGTGGCTCTCTGCCACCAATTTAACAGAGATGTAATTATTCCAATTCTAATAAATTCCTACAAAATAAATTCTTCATTATTTATATAACATTGATTTATATATAATAAATTTTATTTAACAAAATAATCTATTTTACTGCTAGAAATATGTATTTCCTTTTTTCTTAAATTAAAATTTACCCATAATCTATTTTTGTAAATGTGATTTGATCCATACTCCACCTTGACTTACGGCAACTCAACTTTGATGTCGAGGAAGCGAGTCGTTGGCGAAACAATAACCATACCTACTTCGACAAAACCGGTTGAACGCTTTAGGAAAAGGAAATCAAGGCATGCGTGTGGTCATATCGACCTTTATGAGAGAACTCTTAAGTGTAAAGAAAGGAAGTAGTGACTAAGCGCCGGAAAGAGGTGTACAATCCCATATAATAATATTTGAAAATCAGGCTTTAGCGAGAAAGCAACAAAGTTCGAAGAGACGAGTGTCATTGCGGGAAGCTCTCCGAATAGGGAAAACGAATGGCAACGCATGAAGCGGAGGTGCAAAACATGAAGAAATTTGTAGTGGAAAACACGAGAGGTGATGAATACGAAGCCACCCCGAGGATAAGGGGAAGCGGTTGCTCAAATAGACAGCAGTGAAGAAACATCAAGGAGAAGGGAGGAAGAAGATCCCACAAAACTTTCCAAAACTTGGGCTCAAGTTGTTGACAATTCTGCTAAGGAAGGAGAAACAAACATCAGTTAACAACATGCAAGATAGAAAGCAGGGAAAAGTGGATAGAGCAACAAACATAATTAGTAAAGGGGTGAAAGAGTATGGTAAAAATGAATGTACTCTTGACCTTAAAGAGACTTCTTGAAAGACAAACTCAATGGCAAGGACAAAATTATGTCAAGCATGGAGAGTAGGTAAGCTCAGAGTGAGAGAGCCGAACCCATAAAGTCATCTTGCCCAACTTGCATGATAAAGATATTCGAGGAAAGAAGCAACTCTTAAGGGGTTCTCGGTTTTTATAGAAGAAGATTTAAGCACCAAGGCGGCAAGAAGGAAGGGAGGGACAGAAATAAACAAAAAGTTAGGGTAGCGAGATGAGGGGAAAAAGAGCATGGATTTATAAAGGTAAAACCGTGATTGCGCAATTTGGACCTCCTTCCAAAAACAATGCAACAAAATGATAACAAAGAAGGCGGCAAACTCTTTAGCAAATGAGGAAGAAAGGTCGTATGGGCAAGCGGGACAAAGACTCAACTATGAGTGTTGCATGTTAAAACAAATAGCAATCAAGTCTTACCCAGGGTTTTCCTTAGATTAGTTTTTTGGAGCTGGGGTTACCCATGGAGAACGAGACTGGGTTAGGAGCCTATTAGGAAGGTAGAGACATAATTTGCACTCATAGAAACACATGAGCATGAAGGGTGTAAGACACCTTTGTTTGAAGGAGTATTGGAAGATAGCCGGTGTGGAACAGGGCGATAGGGAATGGCAAAAGGGCACGGGGTATCATGGTATTAGTAAGAAAAAGAAGGAATTCGTTTCATTCGACTAGAAAAAGAAGATCCAAATAAACAATTTGTTTGGCTTAAAATATCAGAAAATGGAAATCTCATTAGAATTGCAGCATGCTATTTTGCACCTTAAGTTTCAAAAATCTACAAAAGTAGGGGGCTTGATACAGATCCCTTTGCAGCCCTAAAACGGATATTGCAATATATTCTCGGCTAGGTGAAGTCCTTATAATTGGGGGATTTCAATACTAGAGCTATAGTGAACAAGCTAGCATTCTTTGTTGTAAAGAGAACCGGTGACCCTATAAAACTGAGAAGAGAGTAATCATCAGTGGAAAGCAATTGAGAGGATAAAGGCTGCAATATATTTGGAGAACAGCTTGCTTATGCTATGTGGGGCTTTCGATTTAGTCATTTGTAATGGGTTGACTAAATGGAAAAGTCCGGTAATTTCACTAACGATACTTACAATAGAGCAAGTGTAGTAGATTATGTAATTTGCTCGCATAGTTTGTGTGAGAGAGAAAATGGAAGTGTTGATTGGAGATCAAATTTGGGACTTAAATCGGATCACAAGCCAATCTATTTAAGTTTCTCTTGGACCGGAAAAAAAACAATTAGGGTCGAAAAATCAATGTGTTCAACAAAATCCCCCAAAGGGCAGAATTCTTTTTGAATCGAGAGAATTGTAATACCTTCAAAATAATGCTAGAGGCTCTTGAAGGAGGGAAATCCCATCTCATGGCCTTCATGATCATGATTAACACATTTAATTCAAAGCGCACTTCTTTGAGTGCAAAGTGGACCCAAACCATGGTGGGTCGACTTCTCTGCAGTTTAAACTATATTCAATAAAAAATTGGCTCCTAAGGTAAACTTGATATCCCCCTTTTTGAATTAGTTTTCAAATAATAGGACTCATTTTTAGGGGCGACCTAATTGACCAATGACCAAACTAAAATATATCAAGTTTTACCCAATAAAGTATAATTTCATCAAATTTTTGTGTCAAGATTTGAATCAGAAACACCATCCATCTCGGGGCACCATGACTAGACTTGAGGCACAAATTTAAAATAGCACATCACCTCAATTGAAAGGAACCACATGGAAAAATACCTACCATTAGAAATGATATGTCAAGTATTGTCATCCTATGATGGTTTTTATTGCAAATTCACTATTCTCCAATTCATTTTCCTCATCAAATGTGGGGCATCGATACCATGCCACAGGGTTATAATTTTAGGACTTCCTTCTCTTCCTTCTAGGGCTTCTTGTCCATTAGGGCTTTTAAATAATGCAATCCACTAGCATATATTAAAGTTTTCGGGAGATTAATGTTGGCATCAATGACAACACCGTTAACAAAACATTATGTCAATATTCCAAGGAAGGTTTCTAAATAATGTGTATTAGAAGGTAAAGGCACATGAAACCCTCAACAAGACCTCAAGTTGAAACATTAACTAAACTAGGGTTTAACCTGGGAAAATAATCAAAAAGATAAATTATAGATGAAAATGGAAAGAATTTCCACCAGGGAAGCAGATTTTAGGTAGCCACTACAAACCTTGATGTTGATACCTTCTAAGACCCAAATTTCCTCTTACTAGCTCATTCACATTGGAGCCTAATTGTGTTGCTTGGCCTTAAAAATGATGAATTAGAGAGAAAGAGAGAAAATTCATATATGGATAAGTGTAACTTGATCACCAATTAGGCAAGGCCGATGCCTAATCCTTGGGTTGATGGAGTCTATGTATTTTTAAAAATGTCTAAAATTGCAAGGATTAGGATAATTTTATTCCCTAACATCAAAACCCTGGCTATTACCTGCGTGAGGAACCAAAGTCACCCTTGGAGAGCTAACATGAGATCCTGAGGATTTTTATTCCACGTATAATACAATGATGACCATGCAACAAATACTGACCTAGCTTCACTCTGATTGATATTCAATAAAAATATGGCATAAAACCCTAGATCGTCCAATTCATTCCATACATTAGACATAAAATCAATAATAAGGCACTTACAAGACAATATTCATGTATAATCGATTCATTGATCCAAAGGAAACTTCTCCAAATTTAGCGAATATCCTTTAAGCAAGAACAATCCAATAGATCATCTTCACCGAGAAAGAAGAAACTAATATCTCTTTAAGAAGGGTTGAAAATAGCCTAAGAGATGATGATGATTCCTAGAATGATCCTCTCATTTATTTATATGATGCATCGGTTATATTTTAGCCTAAAATCCCCTAGATATAAGTTAAATCATGATAATTCCTTGGGTTACAAGCCAACCCACTATCTTTACACCAAAAATTAAAACTATCCCACATGTGTGTGAGTCATTATCTCTAGGGATGACATCATGCATGAGAAAATGATGCAAAGATATGAGGCTATTAAGTGATAAACGTGATGTAAACCTCTAAAATCACAATTTGAAGAGGTTTTGAGCCATCAAATTTCCATTAATGTCCTTTATGGTCCCCAAAATCAATTGGGGCACCATGAAGTAGTCTCTATGGTCTCTAACTGCTCTAAATGTCCATCTATGCTCCAAAATTGAGGGTCTCAAGGTGGTACTAGCCCTCTAAAGTAACTGAGTGAGACCATCCTCATTTGGTGTGATAATTTTCTATCCCTTATAAGGTTCTAAGGGACTTTGGGGGCATGTTGGATCTAGGTGTATCATCTTGAAGAATCATCAAATGTAGTGAAAAGTAGCAGAACCTCTTCGGTGTAGGAGCTTCCTAAGGTCATATGTGACGTGCTACTTTTATTAGGGGACAAAGGCTCTCAAAGCTTGCTTATCGGTGCTATTATACTTCTCTAATAAACTAGGTACTTATGGGTAAGGTACCTAGGATGTGGGTTGTTGGGCCATGACAATCCTGACAAAGAGTGTGGTGAGAAAGTAAGGAATTATCAAAGGAAAATAATAATTATTTCATCTAAGTGAACCAATCTTGAATGTGTAGTATTTAATACTTCAAATAAGAATTTCCTTCAAAAATCAGACCTTAAACTCATAATGGTGTTTCCTCCCTGGGTAGGAGTGGTTAATTAACAACCCTATTATATGTTTTTCCATCCCCCAGGGAAGTAACATTTCCTCATATCACCCTTCAATTGATAGGTGTTAGTGAATAATAATAATGGTATGAAGGGAAAATACTTCATGGCCATGTGCCATGGTCAAAGAACAACATGATGGGGATCACACATCTGAGTGTACAAATATGAGTGTGGAGAAATTATAATTGCACTTGATTTACCAAATTGGCCTTTGTTGAAAATGATGCAAGAAATTCTAATTTAATTTTTCCTTTTGATTAAATTATGAGAAATTTGAAATTTCATGTCGTGAACAACTTGAAAAAGTTAGCGAGTTATTTTCTCTTAGTTGGCTTACTTTAATTAGGGATTAGAGGGATAAATTGAGTTGTGTACATTGATTCCTAAATTTTTGGAGCGAGGTTGATTTAATTTTTGTTTGTAACAATTTAATTTAGTTAAATTGAGTTATGGTCGATTAAGGTAGTTCCAAGCTGTTGGAGGAACTAGTGGGAGGTCTAACAGTAGAATTGGGTAACTAGTGATAAATCAACCTAAATTAACTCATGCATGCACAAAATATGAGTTACACATTTGAGATTGGAGTTCATGACAATGTACTATCCTTTGTATAATATTCCAAATTGTACAATTCATGCATGAAGTCAAAGTAAGGCCTAAAGGAATTGCATAATTATCATTAGAGAATTTCTAGTTAATAGGGCATGATTCTAAAGAAGCGTCTACGAGGAATAAGAGCTTGGGAAGGAGAAAATTTGGCTAATTGTTGGCCAAGGTCGGTTAGTCAAAGAAAGGATAGAAGATACGAGATGCGGAGTTAAGCTCAGGTTGAAGCGAGATCATATTGTATTCTTCTAGTTCCTGTGATTAATGCAATACATAGAGTAAGGGGATTTGTGTAGTTTCATTCCCCTAGATATATATTTGTGTATGTGTGTTGAATATTGATGCATGTTATTGATTATTGTTCTAGATCGTGAATTTACTTCTG
This sequence comes from Pinus albicaulis, assembly GCA_034641835.2. Lineage (NCBI taxonomy): Eukaryota > Viridiplantae > Streptophyta > Pinopsida > Pinales > Pinaceae > Pinus > Pinus albicaulis. The sequence goes on along the minus strand of CM076577.1, from coordinate 1,149,813,749 downwards.
ATTGGTAGAGTAGATTTTAGAGTTAAGTCTAAGTACATGAAATGAGTAGTTTGAATCTATAATAAATTTCTACACATGGTATCGAGCTAGATTCATAGTAGAGGAGAATTCAAAGTTGTCATTTACGGAGGTTCATGATTGTAGATCGGGTTGCGGGATTCTAGCCCGGGACTAGGAAGATAACTTACTATGGAATAAGCCTGAGTATTCCCTTGGGGAAGTTTGAATTGTGTTGCATGGAAGGACCCGGATAGAGCCATTACAAGAGGATAATGGGTTGAAGGAATACATTGATAGTAATTTTTCAAACCAATAGCTACTAATGCACATAATTTAGCGGAGATGGAAGCGTGTTGCTTGGTAAGGAGAATCACATTAGAGGGTATGAGACTATATTGTCTCTAATATCCATGAAGAGACTCCACATGTAATGTGAAAGCCTGGTAGAATGTTTCCCGAATAATAGTGGCACGGGAAGTTGGAACTCAAGGACAAACCGAAGTATCGAGATGAAAAAGAGAGAAAATTCCGCGGTACATGACGAGGTTCTACGATTAATATAATGAACCATGAGGTTGATGTTACTATCCTTGAAGAATATTTGGTAGCTATAGCCCCTTGAGTCTTCCCAAGAGTTGTATAGTTATCAAAATTCCATAAATGGTAAGCGCAAGTTGGGAGCGATTATGGTATGATCTAATGCATGAATAAATACGCGGAGCAATTGAGATGGGACCTGTTAAGGTTGAGGATGAGGAGAATTTTTCAGCAGTAGGAAATGCAAAGAAGGAAGAGAATAAATCAAAGGAGACTACGATAAAGGGGAAAGAAAAGAGGACTTGTCCATGTTAGTCATCAGTGTTTTTACTTGGTGGTGATGACTAGTTGTAACCTTCAAGTTTTCCAATAGTCGATCCTAAAAATTTGTCAAATTTACCGGTAGGAAAACACCCACCCAAACTTTTTTCCCTCTTACTTTTCAGTTCGCCATGACGAATAAACCTCATTATCGAATCCTACCTAGCCTACGACCATACTAGTGCGCATCGGCTCTAAAGAGACAATCAAATGCACATTTCAAAAAGTCTCCCCTAAGTTGGGAAGTGGCACTTTAGGGCATTTACGCAGCCCGGCAAACTATCCAAGAGCCAAAAAAAAAACCTCCATCTGCTATAGACCAGCCATAACAGACCTTCCTATACCTTTAATTAAGTTGGATACGACCCTGAGTCGCACCACTAATACACCCCTTAAGTCTCGACAATACATAGACCATAAGTCGAGATGATTATTAGGTGTTTTACGGTGATTGGTGGATCTTTCAAGACAGAAACATACTAGCATCTCGGAAGACAATTTTTAGCTCCACATGAGAAGAACCAGCTTGCTTCTCAATGTGATCTCTTGAGCACAGGATACGGCTACGAGCAAGAGTTTTCATCGAAGCTCTTAGGCCTCATTCCAAAGCACAGAAAGGACAATGAAAGGAAAAATAACAACATCCTGGTGATGATACAACATGGTGAAAAACCTCCTTCATCGCGAAGGGTTTGGTAAGAACCTCCTTCATTTCATAAGTAGAAGGTTAAGAGCGCCTCCTTCATCTATAGACGAGAGGGCCAATGCGGTGGCGATTTTAGGTTTGGTGATCGAGACAAATGGTAAAAGCATGAAAAGGTAGTTTGAAGTTTCCAGTGAGCAAGCATGCAAAAGCAAAGAAGGAAAACGGGGGTACTGCTTTGTGATCCGAAGAATAAACTTGTCTCTTATCAAGGTTTCTTTCAAAAGGCAATGCGAACCCCGATTAAAATAACTCACGATTTATTGAGACGAGGTCATGACACGGGCCATAGATGATGATTATGTTTCAAAAATCGCAGCCTTCCTACTCATGGGGAATGTCTTTCAAATTATATATCATAGTGGACAAAGACGATTTGAATATAAATACCATTGTTACAAAGGGCAGTTTCCTTATGAAGGGGTAAAAAGCACCTCCTTTGTTCCATTCCAGAAGTATGAAGAGTTTCCTTTTAAATAAATAGAAGGTAAGCATGAATGAGTGCAGCTAAATTATGGCACCTAACAATCGGAGGAGGAGCTTGTAAAACACTTGGAAGCGAAGCTATCAACCAAGTTGAAAGAGGCAGATCGTATCCTTGCAAAATGGCAAAAGAGGTTTCCTACTCTTTGATGTGTTTTGAGTAGATTTTCTATGTTGAATGTCGCCCAAAGAGGTCAACGGTGTAAAGGTGCTTTATAACTCGGTGATGTAATTTTGAATAAAGGTTACATGTTTAAAATAACGTTAAAGGTTAATGTGTGAGTTACCTTTTTAAACATTGGTTTTGATTTCAAATAAACAAAGGCATTGTTTCAAAGAGAAAAACTTTCAAAAACCATCACAAGTCAAAATCGAGGGTTTCGATTTGTTTGCATTCAAAAGGAAAAAGGAGATAGTTGCCAAGCTCCTTTAAAATCTCAAACCCATGAGAAAAACTCCCATTTCTTTGATTCACTAGACTAGAGAAAGAGTTTTTAGCAATTCCTGAGAGTTTCGAACCTAGAAAGCTGCACGACGCGCCTGTACAATATTGCGTGGCGCGTTTGAGTGCATTTTTACAAAGAAATACATGTTGCCGTGCACACACTGTAGAATTTGGGATCATGTCGGCCCGAAAAATGACAACGACAACCCTTTTCACCGTGACGCTTTACCTGACAAACACGTCGCGCATGGTTTTGAACCTCAAAACACCTCCAAAGTCTTTCAAAGTTTGCTCCAACCCTGCGAAGATTGCCATCGTGTTTCTTCAAAAGGTTTGTTAAGCACGTCGGGACATCCTAGCACTGTATGAAATTTTAAATACGTGAAATTTGTGTGCATTATTGAAAACCGATGTTAAGGAGGGTTGTTGTTTTGTTTAAAGATGCGGATTTGAAATAAACTGTGATTGACCCGATGAGTGAGCATAAAAAAATGATAGGTTCCTATTGATGATTCAAAAACCTCAAAGAATTGCCCTCGAAGCATTATTGAAAAGGTGAAGCCTTGTACGAAAGGGAGAAACACGGGGTTTGAAAGGTGAAAGCAGTGGGTCTATTTTGAATAGCGGTGATCATTGTATGAGCATTTTTGTCCTTTCAAGTATCCTACATGTGTTAAAAAGGGAAAAACAATGTTTGCTTTTTCATTCATGAATCGAAATCGATGAGTAAAGCTACCATTGCATTTGGAGGTATTTTCAAACTTTGTATGAAGAATAGTGAACACATAGACGTGTTTGGTTAAGGAGTTTTGTTGTTTAAGCTTTTCTGAGGTCTTTGTTCCCATCGAAACACTTAGTACCATGTGACCATACACTAACTATGGTGACTCTTTATTTGTGTATCTTTTGATATTTGTCGCATGTTATTAAAATTATTGTTGAGTGGCATCTGAGAAAGGGGTAGTGTTTTGAAAGAACACAATGAGCGGAGTAGCAAAGGTGAAGAAGAACTACGGCTGATGATATACGACACGATGAAAGGCAGGCGCCATGAAGAAACTAAAAAGAGTGATAGATGATGAGGGCAAGAAAATACAAAACATGGATCATGAAGGGAATTCTCCAAAGCATGTGTTATTTGCCTCTCTAGACGAGGCCATGACTTCTTCACCAAAGCTAGAATGCGAAGCAACAAGAAAACCAAGAAGAACAAAGCGCCCAAAGAGGGCGCCGGTGAAAAAAGGAGAAAGACACCTCTAGGTTTGGAATTTTGGCCTGAGTTTCTAGATATGTTTCTAAAGCTTTTGAAGGACACGCTCACAAATTGAGCGAATTTTGACACAATCTTGTTTTTTGACATTTTGGGCCTAATTGCATGTATCATGGGCATCGCCATTTAGGTTTAAGTTCATCCTAAACTCTTAGAGTGGTACCATTGGATGCATTAAATTCAAGGGCACCTACTCAAAGATTTTCAGAGCATTTGAAGTTGTTTTGGTCCCCCAAAGATACAAAAAACACTTTCCTTTTTGCACACTCTACCGGTCTATCGGTAGACTATAATTTTGGTTTTACACACAGGTTCAGTTTGCAGGAGGACTTCCAAGCATGAGATTGGAAAAATTTCAGTTTTTACAGAAAGTAGACATGGATCTTTCCAACAAGCTATCATGAGTACCGTTTGGACATCGGGAAGAATTTGCCCAGATCATCGTAAACAAGTCGGGGACGTTTCTTGATGTAAATTTGAATATTTTTGTAAATTTGAACCTTTAAAACTGATATTTCCTCATGTGAGTTTAGCTATTTTTGCACATGAAGTTATGAAAGTCAATTCAATTCTTTTTTAAGCATTTTTTAGATATTTTATGAGATAATTTGTGACTTGGGCTTTGCAAAGCCTCAAGGACAAGTTTAGATATTTTGAATAGGCCAATGAGAGTGCAAATTGAACCAAGAGGTTTTCCTCACTTGAACCTATATATTCCAAAGGATTTCATTGTAAAAGAGGCTGAACTTGATGATAGAAGCAATATATGGTCATATAATCTTTGGAAGAAATACTTGTCTCATGCTTTTGGATTGCCTCTTGGATTTTCTTAGATGATGAAAAAGGATTGTTGTTGGATTCCATGACTTGGTAGAATGATATAGTGTCTCTTTCTTTGTTTTGTCTTCTAGTTTTCATTCATGAATTCATGTTTCTTGCTTGCTATAGATAAGTAGAGAACATATTTGAGACATGCTCTTGGAGGCACCTCAAATCTCCTGTTTCTTCATAGCTTTCATGTTTTCCTCTTCCTTAGTCACATTAAAGAATTCTTGATTGCTCTTTAATAACTTAAGGATATTGTTGCTTATTTCATTCATGGTTTTATACATGCTAAGTATGATTGACAGTATGCCATGCTTACCTATGGCTAGTGCTAGCTCCATCCATGAAATTTCTCTTTAACTGATTAGATTATCATTTTGTTGAACCAAGGAGACCTAGTTCTGATCTAGCCCTTTGTCTAAGATTATGAAAATATTGTTTTCAAAGTGCCCAATAACTTGAAGTACTATGTTTAGGCATTCCGGCATAGTAAGTTAAGTTGTTTGTCTCTCATATTTGTTTTCCCCAAAGTCTGATAGCCATTTCCCAAAGTTAGAGGGTGATATATCGATATGCATGGCTTGAATGTTTATTTCTATGTATTGATTAGCTTATATTTACATTTCTCATGATTAATGGTTTGCCCTACCATGTTTATGTCAGCGATTAGACTAGTTATGCTTGAAATCCTTTTTTGTTCCCAAACTTGATGTCCATTTTGTTCCATTTTGCCCAAAAATCATTTCTACCTCAAATCAAATCGGCCCTTCAACAACCTTGTATCACCGTCTGATAGTTTTATTGACCTTTTCGACCCCATAGCCCAGTTGATCTGACATCTTTTTACCTATCTCATATCTTTTATCAGTTTCATCCCTCATAACCTAAAAACCAAAACCAAAAAACCTACTTCATAACTAGCCTAAAATCAGAACACAATAAGCAGAACACACATATATCCCTTACACATATAGAGAGAGCCCTCTCTGAGTCCATGAAGGCTAGGTCCTTGGGCTCCAAAGATTGTTTTGATGTTACACTATCATTTGGCTTGCCAATCAGCCAAATCACGAGACCCTAACATAATGGCCATCATGGTGGGACTAACCGAGTTCATAACAGTCTAGAAAAATCTTGTAGATTCATTATTCTTCAAAACTTAAACAGGCAAGCAGTCCATAAAACCATTTAGAGTAAACTCTTTTTGTTATCACCACCCTAGCAAAGTGATGAAACAGGTTTAGAATACTTTAAATAAATCAAAGGCTGCACATAAAAACTCAGAAAAACCCCAAAACATTCCCAGATTGGTTTTTCCCTAGTTACTGGTGGTGGACCATAGCTACATCTTTACAAAAAACAACCAAGTTCCACATGGCGACCCCACTAGCCTCCAGTAGGCCTAAAAACTCCATAAAGACCAAAAATTTCACAAACCATACCTTTCTGCTAACTCATCCTTCCAAAAACTTAAATTAGGGTGGAAACTCTGTAATCAGTGACAAAACTAAGTATAACTTAGTGATTCAGAAAAAGCCTCACCTAAACATAGGAGATCAGCAGAAACCTTCTTGCCAAGAGAATCATTAGCTTGTCCATACAGCCTAGCAAAATGTTGAAACCAAGTGAACCTCTCTTCTTTGCAAGTTCCCATCTAAGAGTTGCTATAAAAAAAATTCCCAAGCATATTTGATAGTATTGGTGGTGGACCATAGTTTTCATAAAAATCCACCTGGCAACTCCACTAGTTCATCCAATTGGTTTTGACCATCCTTCACATTAGTATAACCTTAGAGAGGCCATCCATCCGAAACTTTCACAAATAACATCCTCTCTAAACTCTAGACCAGAAATCTGGCTTCATGAAGAATCAACACCAGATCTCATCCAGACCCAAATCCCCCTATCATAGTAGACGACCCAGAGAAGATTATGTGGCAAGCTTCCCAAACTGGCAATCTAGCTACTGATAGTTCCATTCGTAAAGCAAGATCAGTACCTGAACATCTCACTGCCTTGCAGGATTCCCCCTTTGACTTAGAATCAACAAAAACTCTTTTTAGAAGCAAGTCACATATTAGGATAGACTTTGACGATCTTGAGCCCTTAGATCTTCCACAGAGTCCTAGTAGAGAAGCCTCACCTACCACACCTCCCGACTTTCAGCTTCTCCATCACTTTGGCTCTTACCATCCCAGATCCGCTCAAAATCAGATCGCTAGTCCAAGTACATCTGCCACACCTATCCAAACCACTACTATTCAAACCACCTCAGCTCATCCCACAAGCCCTCATTTTGTACATCATCCACTAGCTCCCGTCATGGCAGCATGGTACGCACCTTTGGTGTTGCCACAACCTTTGGCTCCCTTACAAGCTAACTATCAAGACAAAATCCCACACTTTACTGGAGATGATACTACCACAGCTCAACAACATGTAGGTAAGATTAGCGATGCCTTTGAATACATGGAAATACAAGACGAGACCGTCAGAATGAGGATGTTCCCCAAAGCCTGGGCGGAGAACCCAAAAAATGGTTTAAGAGCTTGCCTCCAAATACCATCCACAACATCCCAGAACTCTATCAAGTCTTCATAAACAAGTGGGAAATTCAAAATAACCCTATTCAAATCCTATCAGAATATAACAATCTAAAACGGGAAAATGGGGAAAGTGTCCAGGGATACTGCACTAGGTTCAACAGTGTGTATAATGCCCTCCCACCTCACTTCAAACCCCCACTTGGTTCAGCCTTGGCAAATTTCCCCGAGGGTTTTGACCTAGACATGACTTATCAGCTAAGAGACAAAGACCCCCCTACCCTAGAAGAAATGCAACAAGTAGCCATAAAAGAATAAGCCAACTTAGCAGAAAAAAGAGCTAGAACTAGATCAGAAAGGAAAGTCACATACCGAGATGAGGTCTCCACTTCAGCTCCTCCCTTAGATCCTAGAATAGATGACTTAGTCAATACCATGGCCAAAATTTGGCAAAATATAAGTGAGAAGGCCCCTGTTAGGGACAATAAGCCAAACCCTCCAAACAGAAACCGGAACCAAAATTTTAGGAGGGAACAGCCTCAAAACAGACCAAGGGAAAATGACCAACAAATTAGGCCACCATTTAATGAAAATTATGTGGAAGAAGATGATAGGGATACAAAACCCATTGATGAAAGTTATTGGATCCTCATAGGTTCTGATAACGAGAGTGAGGTTTACCTCATAGCTGAAGAGCAAGAGTTAAGCTCTCCGAGTCAAGATGAAACCAACTATGAAGATCTCAAAGATCCTTCCATAGATTTTCAGAATGCCATTATAGAAGCTCACAGGCAGTATAACCTTAGAAGCAGGAAAAACCAATACCACTCCAAGAAGGTTAGCCCTGACACTGCTAAAACCTCTGATAACATCCTTAAAAAATCCATGGATAGCAACAAAATTGTGGCCAAGAAAATTGACCAAAAAAAAGATAAAGCTATTCAAACAAGTCTTGGCTCAGATACTCCTAGTAACTCCACAAAGACTCCCGAATTGTGTCAAACAAAGTCCCAAACCAGAATCAACAAATTAAGAGAATAGAAAAGGTCATGTCTGAAAAAGTTGAAACAAATCTGTCCAAACTACAGAACCCTTTTAGTTTCGAAGGAGAAATTTCCAAAATAAAGATAACCATACCCCTTACTGAGCTAATAACTGTAGACATGTATAAATCTCAAATATTCAAAGTTTTTGATATAGGAAATGAGGTAGATACTTTAAATCTAACTGATGACAAACCCAAACTCTTATTCGGCCCCAAAATAGAAGGTGAATCCCAAGAAGGAACTGTTTCTCCTTTCTATGTGAGTTTGAACAAACGAGACAAGATATTACATAATGCCATGTTAGATTCTGGTGCCTCCCATAACCTCGTGCCTAGAACAATCATGGAAAAACAGGGTCTAGAAGTAACTCAACCTTACAAAAACCTGTACTCCTTTGACTCAAGTCAGGTCAAATTTTTAGGTCTAATAAAGAATCTAGGTTTTTCTTTAACACAGCTACTAGTGAAAAACCTAGTCATGGACGTAGTGGTGGCCGATATCCCTCCTAAGTATGTGATGCTACTATCAAGGGCATGGGCTGCCAAAATACAAGGTAATATTCAAATGGATATGTCATTCGCTACCATCCCAGTTTTCAACCAAACTAGGAGATTATACCGAGAGACTCACATGAAATACATGGTTAGCAACCGGGATAAGCCAAACAATACTCCCATTTATTCCATTCATTCCAATTTAGATTCTTTTATCTTATACAATGAAAGTGATATAAACAAGCAGATAATGGAAAATGAAGAAATTTTCAAACCATCCGAAACACATTTCCCATTACCAGATGCAGAGACTAATGACCAAAACTCCAAGAAGCCTAAAAAAAAGCTTAGTATCATATATGAAAAAGAATCTCTTTGGAGTATAAGCTTTGACTATTCTTGTGGAAAAACTGGTTCAGGGGCTGGTATCTGGATACACAATACTAATGAAGGTCACTCTTTAATATTAGAATTCCAATGTACTAATAACATTGCGGAATATGAGGCCCTTCTCATTGGTCTGCACATACTTAAGGACTTAGGCGCCAAAAAAGTATCAGCCCAGGGAGATTCAAAACTTGTAATCCGGCAAATAAAAGGTGAATATTCAGCGAAAAACCCAAGACTAAGAGAATACAGAAATGCAGCTTAGACATCCTCAAAACCTTTGAGAAGTATGAACTCACATATATTCCTAGGATTCAAAACATACTGGCAAATGAGCTCGCCTTTGCTACAAGCAATGGCCAAATACCATGTTTGAGTGAGCAATATAGTATTCAGGTCAAACATCGCCCTATAGTACCAGATAATATTGACCATTGGCAAATATTGAAAGATGATGATCAAATTGATGATTTCTTACAATCTAGGAATGAATTTGAAGTAACCAAAACAGACTTAGAAAATGAAGGAAAGAAATACTGCCAAAATCAAGACCAGGAGCCAAATTCACCTTCTTGGACGAATCTAAACCTGATAGATCATTCATATGGAACTGAGGTAGGAGAAGACATTGACCCAAGAGAACTCGAAGTCCTACATTGCGAAGATGACACAATACCCAGAGGGCTTGCGCCTCCAGAGGAATTGTTTGATTTTAACGATGTGGCCAAAAAGCCAAAAAATGGAATCTACTGAGGTTGACATAGAAGAATATAACATAGGAAGCTCGGAGGAACCTAGAATGATCAAACTATCCAAAACCCTTCCGCCTCACATAAAACATAAATACATCGAGTTGTTTAAAGAGTTTAAAGATGTGTTCGCATGGGGATACCAAGATTTGAAATCATACGACACAAGCATCATCCAACATAAGATTCCCCTCAAAGAAAACCAGAAGCCTTTCAAACAGAAGTTAAGAAGTATAAACCTAGTGTTACTACCCTTGGTTGAAAAGGAAATCAAAAAGATGTATGATGTTGGGATAATAGTATCTCTCCGATACTCTGAATGGGTCTCAAATCTAGTATCAGTTAGAAAAAATATCGGAGAAATCAGACTCTGTATCGATTTCCGAAACCTAAATAGGGCCTGTTTAAAAGACAACTATCCCTTGCCCAAAATGGACCACATACTTCAAAAGGTAGTAGGTGCTAAAAGGATCTCATTACTTGATGGTTTTTCCGGTTATAACCAAGTGCTGTTTTACCCCACTGATCAACACAAAACATCTTTCACCACACCTTGGGGCACTTTTATGTACGTTAAAATGCCTTTTGGATTGATGAATGCCAGTGCTATGTTCCAAAGAGCCATTGACATAGCCTTCTCAGAATACATAGGTGTTTTCATAGTCATATATCTTGACAATATTACGACATATTTTAAATCAGATGAAGAACACCTGGTACACTTAAAAAAGGTTTTTAACAAATGTAGAAAATATGGCTTATCCCTAAACCCCAAGAAAACACTTTTCGGTCTAGAATAAGGAAAACTCCTAGGTCACATTATTTCGGAAGAGGGAATAAAAATAGACCCCCAGAGAATCGAAGGCATATTGCAAATAGGTCACCTCAGAAACATAAAGGAGTTGCAGTCCTTTATCGGAAAGATAAATTTCTTGAGAAGATTCATCCCAAACCTTGCCGAACTCCTGAAAGATATCACAAATATGTTGAAGAAAGAGGTCGGGGTTAAATGGACTACAGAAGCCAAAAAATCTTTTGAATTAGTTAAAAAGGCCTTAACCGAAACCCCAGTATTGATAAGTCTTGATTTCACCAAAGATTTTTACATTTTTTCATTTGCCTCGGAACACACGATAGCTGTTGTATTGTTGCAAAAAAATGCAGCTGGGCAAGAGCAACCCATTTCCTTTTTCAACAAATCCCTAAGAGATGCTCCCTTGAAATATAATATCATGGAAAAACAGGCGTTCACATTGGTAAAAGCCCTGAAAGATTTCCGAGTTTACATCTTGCATTCTCATGTCATCGCTTTTGTCCCCAATGCTGTCGTCAAGGACATTTTAAACCAAGATCCCGATGGTAAAAGGGGAAAATGTATCGCTATCATCTTAGAATATGACTTAGAAATCCGACCTACCAAATTGATTAAAGGACAAGGACTTGCAAGACTAATGGCTGAAACCAACCTCTAAGCTTTGGATATAAATTTTGTTGATGCCTTAGAAGAACAGGAAGAATGTGAAGCCCCTCATGTTGAATAAGTGTTTTTAGATTCGCCGTGGTATGCAGATATTCTTTATGTATTATCTTATCTAAATGCTCCTCCAACTTTATCAAAAACAAAAGCAAGATTTCTTAAACAAAAGTCTTGAAAGTTTTGCATTATAGATGGTCTTCTGTATTGGAAAAATCCCACTGGTATGCTTCTTAAATGTTTGCTTGAGTCTGATGCAGAGAAAATTATGCATGAAATGCATGAAGGGGAATGTGGAGGCCATATTTACTGGAAAACCACAGCGAACAAAATCCTTAGAGCCGGTTATTATTGGCCAACCTTATTCCCTGACACTCACAAACTATTTATGACATGCCATAAGTGTCAAATTTTTTATGGCAAGAAAAAGCTTTTTCCTTTGCCCTTACATCCCATCATAGTTGAAGGACCCTTCCAGCAATGGGGTCTAGATTTTATCGGAGAAATTCACCCTTCCTCATCCGCTCAACATAAATGGATCCTCACAACCACTGATTACTTTACCAAATGGATAGAAGCCATACCCTCCCGGAATGCCACTGATTCAGTCATTATCAAGTTCCTAGAAACCAATATCCTATCTAGATTTGGTTGTCCCAGAAAGATCATTACAGATAACGCCGCTGCCTTCTCCTCCAAAATAATGGTTGACTTCTGTTACAAATATCACATTTCATTAGGACATTCCACTGCTTATTACCCTCAAGGTAATGGTTTAGTCAAGTCTTCTAACAAAAGCCTAGTCAACATCATCAAAAAACTTCTTGAACAAAATCAAAAAGCATGGCATGGAAAACTAGTACACGCACTATGGGCCGATAGACTAACCACCAAAAAATCCATAGGTATGTCTCCTTACCAGCTAGTTTATGGCATAGATGCCATTTTCCCAACATCTCTAGGGGTTCCAGTAATGAAGCTATTGCAGGAAGTTCAAATAGAAGAAAATGACATGCAAAGAAGGGTAAATAAGGCTATCCATTTACAGCAAACCAGAGAAGAAGTTTACCAAAGGGCTCAGCTAGCACAAGATAAAATAAAATAGATTTTTGATAGAGGGACCAAGGAAAATGATTTTCAGATTGGGGACAAAGTACTAAAATGGGATTCTAGAATAGAAAACAAAGGTAAACATGGTAAGTTTGAAAACTTATGGAAGGGGCCTTTCATCATCAGCTCAGTTAGTGGAAACAATGCCTTTTTCTTGCAAGAACCTGATGGGACTGAAGCTTTTGGGGGTCCTGTGAATGGCAGGACACTAAAGCATTATTTTTGTCAGGAGCTCCAATTTTTAAAAAAAAGGGGGCATTTTCAATCATTGTATATACCACTGTTTGAAAAATAGATAAAACAGAAAAATCAAAAACAATAGAAGAATAGAAAAGAGGGCAGTTGAAAAATAGATAAAGGCCCCATGTTCCAAAAAATAGTCCTTCAAAAAGCGTGCAAGTCTAAATGCCGCTACTAGTACTCAAATGTCTTGTTCAGCTATCTAGTCTAATCATAGTTGAACATGTTTAAATTTATTTGTTGATAATTTAGTGAGTGAAAAAGATGGTCAACATTGTGTAAGCTTGACTTATCAAAAAGAGTAGATTAGGAAAAGATACTGGTTCCACATGCCCAAAACAGAACCAAAGAGGGAAGCGGGGATGAAAAACAAATTGTGCATCTTAGCCCTGCTTTTCCTATTTTCCTTTTTATTCAAAATAATATTTGTGTGTAGCTTGTCTTTCATGCCGCAAATACATGACAAATCAGACTGTCTAACCCTGATTTGATCATCTTTTCAATTTCATGTTTTAAATTAGAGAACAATATCATGTCAAACAGCATAATCTTGACAGTTGATCTAGCATAGGTAGAGTAATGAAAGAGTTCATCAGTTTAATCTCAACTCCCAGCAGATATAAGTGTAGAATTAGATAGGTTCATTTTCCACAAAAAAAAAAAATATGCATTGTCAAAAGGCTGCTAGTCCAAATGCGCCAAAAAGAAGAAAAAATGTTAGGAAAGATAGTAGGGTAGGTAGAAATATCATTGATGCTAATCATGCTGTCACCTTTCAGAAGTAACATCAAGGAAGAATGAATTTTGCGCCAATGGGTAAAGCACTGGTCTTCATACGCCAAAGATCTAAAATTCTGGACACCTCCTGAAAAGGAGCTACCCTCCCCAAATGGAGCCACTATTAGTCATCAATATTTTTCACTTGTTGGTGATGACTAGTTGTAACAGCCAAGTTTTCTAGCAGCTGATCTAAAATTTGTTAAATTTACCAGCTGGAAAACACCCATAAATTTTTTTTCCTTCTTACCTTTCAGTCCGCCCATGACGAGCTGAAACCTCATTATCAAATCCTACCTAACCTCACCCATACTAGTCTGCCCATCAGCCCTAAAGAAACAATCCAAATCTATCCAAACAGTCTCCCCTAAGTTAGGAAGTGGCGCTTTAGGCATTTCTCCCTTGGCGAACTATCCAAGAGTCAAAGAACCTCCATCTGCTATTGATCAGTCATAACAGACCTTCCCATTCTGCAAAAAAGGTTGGTTACAGCCATAGGTCGTGCCACTAATACACCCTCAAGTCTCAACAATACATGGACCATAAATCAAACTGATTCTAGGTGTTTTTTACAGTGTTTTAAATGGATCTTTCAAGGACAAAGACATACCAGCATCTCAGAAGACAATATTTGGTTCCACATGAGAAGACAGCCACTTCTCAATATGATTTGAGCTTTGGGACCGACCACAAAGAAAAAGAGTTTTTCATCAAGCTCTTGCCACCACATTTACAAAGCACTAAAAAGGCAGGTAAAGGAAAAATAGCCTTGTCCCGAGTACGATGATACAACATATTTGAAAAAACCCCCTTCATCTATTAGCGAGAGGGTTTGAAGAGTAGAGAAGAACCTCCTTCATTTCATAAGTGCAGGGGTCAGGTGCCTCCTTCATCTATAAGCAGAGGGCAGATGGACAAAGTTTTATTCTAAGAGCTGCACTGACTATGAGACAAGTTTTGGTTACAGTGAGACAGCAACTAAAGGCTTCTGCATAAAAATGATGATTAAAATTAGAGTTGATTGAGACAGAGGTTAAAAGAACATCATGCATTTTGTCAAGAAAGGCCTCCTTCATTCACAAGCAGAGGGCCAGGGCAGTGACTGATTTCAAGGTTTGACTGATCAAAAGATAAGTGGTAAGAGCAGTAGGAGACAGTTGAAACAGAGAAATGATGTAAAAGACAAGAAAGGAAGCAGGGGTACCACTATAAATCCAAGAGGTTAAACTTGTCTCTTATCAAAGTTTCTTTCAAAAAGGCAGTCTGGAGCCCAATTAAAACAACTTTGCTGATGATTAAGGGACAGGTCATGACACAGGCCAATGATGATGATTTCATTTCAAAGGGTACTCATAAAGGAATGTCTTTCAAAATTACTTATCATAGTAGACAAAGGAAACTTGAGTTTAGTCTTTCCCAAAAAGGGCATTGAAAATAGATACACAGGTCCCAAAGAGAATGATAAGGCATGAGTAAATTGCAACTGAAGTTTCACAGTGAGCATTATCACCTTTAAAGCATCCAGTGCAGGCACTATTAATTTAAAGTTCAAAAGGGTGAAATCTACCTCCTTGCAAAATGGCAAAGAGGTTTCACAAATCATTGGCCCTCGCCAAGGAATGATTAGCCTTCAGAGTGGTCTGATCATGGTAAAGGAAAGGGTCACAAGCATAAAAACCTCCAAAACAGTCACCCACAGCTTTTTCAAAATGGCATGGTCAAAGTTTGGGTATGTTTTATTTTTAAGAAAAACACCAATGATAAAAGGTTCATTTGCTATTTCAAAACCAATGTTTTTCTGTCAAAAAGGAGATTTACAAAACCCCCACAAAAATAACTCAAGGGTTATCAACTTAAAGAGCTAAAGGGATCGTGGCCCATGTCTTTTGCTTTTCAAAAATACAAGGGAATACTCCTCTTGCTACCCTCGAGACTAGAGAAAGGAGTTTTGAGCAAATTTCATAGATTTTTTGGGCTCATTGACTACGTGGCGCGCCTGTACAACTGCGCGGCGCATTCAGGCGCAGATTTTACACAGGGAAACAAAGCTGCACGGCGCGCCTGTAGGAGTGCGCAGCGCGCCTGTAGGATTTGGTCTCGTCGGCCCGAAGGGTGACCCAATAGCCCTTTTTGCGTGGCGCTCTCTCATTCAAATGCCCCACGCATGGTTTAAACCTCCAAAACGCCTCCAAGAATTTTTCAAAGATGCTCCAACTCTCAAGAAAAGCCTGCCATCGTGTTTTAAGAGGTGAAACAGTAAGAATGTTGGATTTTTTGCTATCAAAAGACCATGTAAACTGCTCTCCAAACAGTATTGAAAGGTGCAAAACAAGTGCCCAAGGGGAGGAACACAATATTTGAAAAAAAAAAACAGTGGTTTTAATTCCATGAAAAGTGATCACTATATAAGTGCTTTTGATTCAAAAGACATCTTTGTGAGGTAAAAAAGGGCAAATAACCACTGTTGCCTCCTTTGTTCTATAAAGTTGACTTTAGTAAGTGGAGCTACCATTGCATTTGGAGGTTGTTCTTGTTTGATTGAGGGTGAGGATTGGTGAATACAAGGGCAGTATCTTGATAGGAGAAGTGTTTTCTTGCTACAAGGCTATTGTGCGTCCTCCAAAACTCCTAGAGCCATGCCACCTTGCACTATCACGGTGACCTTTTGTTGTGTATCTTTTTTTGACTGTGTAAATGTTAGTGAATTTACCTATTGAGTGGCATACAAAGAATAAGAGCGGTGTTTTAAATTGGGAGGGTTTTTGTTTTGCCTTTGTCTAAAAAACAAGGCTGTCTTGTTGTCCTCAAAACACCAAAGCTAGGTTCCCTTACCACAAACCCAGAAAAATCACTTTGACTGTGTGCTTATTATAAATATTGACTGTTTGGCTTACAAAGGGAGGAAAAGACAGTGTTTTGAAGGAGCTGGGACCTAATACCAAAGAAGATATTTTGCACAGCACTTGAAACCAACTTGCCTTGATCAAAACAATAATATCAAAAAGAGAAGCAGTGATATAAGGGTAATGGCTTGTTGAATGTTTATAAAGGGCTAGGAGACAGTTAAAGGGAAGCGCCGGACATGGAAAGTGAGAAAAGACATATTAGAACTTTAGTTTTTGGCCTCTGCTTCTAGACATGTTTCTAAAAACCCTTGAGGGTCCTGCTCACCAATTTTCGGCAAATTTAGACATATTTTGGTTTTTTGGCATTTTTAGGTTTTTGGCTTAAACTCATAAATTTCGCCATTTCAGTTCGGGGGATCATAAAAGGAGGAGAATGGTATAATTGGGTGCCATATTTTTAGGATCATGCACTTAGTGATTTTCAAGACATTTGAAGATCATTTGCTCCCCCAAAATGGAAAAAAATGCCCGCTTTTTCTACACTCTGCCCGGTCTATCAGCAAACTTTATTTTCTGGTTTTTTACATATAGTCCTATTTTTGGAGGACTTCCAGGCATCATATTGAGAAAATTTCTGTTTTTCCAGAAAGTAGACACTCAAATTTTTCCAACGACCTATCATGATCCTCGTTTCGACATCACGAAGGCTGCCAAAAGTTACCGGCAAGTCAGGGGACCTTTTGCTGGTGTAAATTTTGAGTATTTTTGTAAAATTTGAACCTTTAAAATCTGCTTTTTCCTCATGTGCGTTTAGCTATTTTTGCACATGAGAAGTTATGAAAAGTCAATTCAATTCCCTCTTTTAACATTTTTTAGATATTTTATGAGATATTTTGTGCCTTGGGCTTTGCAAAGCCTCAAGAACAATTTTAGATATTTTGAATAGGCCAATGAGAGTAAAAATTGAACCTAGAGGTTTTCCTCACTTAAGCCTATATATATTCCAAAGGCTTTCATTGTAAAACAGGCTGCACTTGATGATAGAAGCAATATATGGTCATATAAGCTTTGGAAGAAATACTTGTCTCATGCTTTTGGATTGCCTCTTGGATGTTCTTGGATGATGAAAGAGGATTGTTGTTGGATTCCATGACTTGGTAGAATGGTATAGTGTCTCTTTATTTGTTTTGTCTTCTAGTTTTAATTCATGAATACATGTTTCTTGCTTGATATAGATCAGTAGAGAACAGATTTGAGACATGCCCTTGGAGGCACCTCAAATTTCCTGTTTCTTCATAGCTTTCATGTTTTCCTCTTCCTTAGTCACATTAAAGAATTCTTGATTGCTCTTTAATAACTTAAGGATATTGTTGCTTATTTCATTCATGGTTCTATGCATGTTAAGTATGATTTCCGATACACCCTTCTTACCAATGGCTAACCATAGCTCCATCCATGAAATTCCTCTTTGACTGATTAGATTTTCATTTGTTGAACCAAGGAGGTCTTGTTTCGATCTTGCCCTTTGCCTAAGACTATGTAATCTTGTTTTCAAAGTGCCCAATAACTTGAAGTACTATGTTTAGGCATTCCGGCATAGTGTTTTGAGTTGTTTGTCTCTCTTAAGTGTTTTTCCCCAAAGTCTGATAGTCATTTCCCAAAGTTAGAGAGTTATATATCTCTATGCATGGCTTGAATGTTTATTTCTATGTATTGATTAGCTTATAGTTACATTTCTCATGATTAATGGTTTTCCCTACCATGTTTATGTTAGCTATTAAACTAGTTATGCTTTAAATCCTTTGTTGTTCCCAAAATTGATGTCCATCTTACTCCATTTTTCCCAAAGATCCATTTTACCTTGAATCAAATCGGCCCTTCAACAACCTTGTATCACCATCTGATAGCTTTCTTGACCTCTTCGACCCCATAGCCCAGTTGATCTGACATCTTTTTACCTATCTTATATCTTTGATCAGTTTCATCCCTCACAACCTAAAAACCAAAACCAAAAAACCTACTTCATAACTAGCCTAAAATCATAACACAATAAGAAAACACATAGATATCCCTTACACATATAGAGAGAGCCCTCTCTGAGTCCAGGAAGGCTAGGTCCTTGGGCTCCAAATATTGGTTTGATGTTACACTGTCATTTGGCTTGCCAATCAGCCAAATCATGGGACCCTAACATAATGGCGATCACGGTGGGACTCTGAGTGATAAACAAACTTAGTTTCCCTAATCTTTAGAGACTTTTGAGAATACTATCTGACTGACTTATCCCACCGCTCACTAACATAATGGCGATCACGGTGGGACTTTGAGTCAAAACATCCTAGGTATCCCTTAGGAACGCTCAAAATCTCAATCAAACTTAGAAGAGTAGAATATAGCTTTTTCACCATCTTAGCAAAATGATGATTCAGTCATAGGAATTTATTCCAAACCTCATAGGCAAGCAGTCCATAAAACCATTTAGAGTAAACTCTTTTTGTTCCCGCCACCCTAGCAAAGTGTCGAAACAGGTCTAGAATACTTTAATGAACCATAGACTGCACATAAAAACTCAGAAAAACCCCAAAACAATTCCCAGATTGGCTTTTCTTTAGTTACTGGTGGTGGACCATAGCTAAATCTTTTCAAAAACAACCAAGTTCCACCTGGCGACTCCACTAGCCTCCAGTAGGCCTAAAAAACTCCACAAAGACCAAAAATTTCACAAACCATACCTTTCTGCTAACTCATCCTTCCAAAAACTTAACTTAGGGTGGAAACTCTGTAATCAGTGACAAAACTAAGTATAACTTAGTGATTCAGAAAAAGCCTCACCTAAACATAGGAGATCAGAAGAAACCTTCTTGCCAAGAGAACCATTAGCTTGTACATACAGCCTAGCAAACTGTTGAAACCAAGTGAATCACTCTTCTTCGCAAGTTTCCATCTCAAATTTTGCTATAAAACTTTTTCCCAAAGCATCTTTGATAGTATTGGTGGTGGACCATAGTTTTCATAAAATCCACCTGGCGACTCCACTAGTTCACCCTTTTGGTTTTGACCATCCTTCACTTTAGTATAACCTTAGAGAGGCCATCCATCCGAAACTTTCACTAATAACATCCTCTCTAAAACTCTAGACCCGAAATCTGGCTTCACGAAGAATCAACACCAGATCTCACCCAGACCCAAATCCCCCTATCATAGTAGATGACCCAGAGAAGATTTTGTGGCAAGTTTCCGAAACTGACAATCTAGCTACCGATAGGTCCATCCATAAAGCAAGATCAGTACCTGAACATCTCACTGCCTTGCAGGATTCCCCCTTTGACTTAGAATTAGCAAAAACCCTTTTCAGAAGCAAGTCACAAGGTAAGATAGACTTTGACGATCTTGAGCCCTTAGATCTTCCACAGAGTCCTAGTAGAGAAGCCTCACCTACCACACCTCCCGACTTTCAGCTTCTCCATCACTTTGGCTCATACCATCCTAGATCTGCTCAAAACCAGGTCACGAGTCCAAGTACATCCGCTACACCTATCCGAACCACCACTGTTCAAACCACCTCAGCTCATCCCACAAGCCCTCATTCTGTACATCATCCATTAGCTCTCGTCATGGCAACCTGGTACGCACCTTTGGTGTTACCACAGCCCTTGGCTCCCTTACCGCATGACTATCAAGCCAAAATCCCACACTTTACCGGAGAGGAGACTGCCACAGCTCAACAGCATGTAAGTAGGACTAGCAATGCCTTTGATTACTTGGAAGTAGAAGATGAGACCATCAGAATGAGAATCTTCACCCAAAGCCTGGGCAGAGAACCCAAAAAATGGTTTAAAAGCTTAACTCCAAACAGCATCCATAACATCCCAGAACTCTATCAAGTCTTTATAAACAAGTGGGAAATCCAAAAGAACCCTATTCAAATCCTGTCAAAATATAACAATCTGAAACGAGAAAATGGGGAAAGTGTCCAAGGATACTGCACTAGGTTCAACAGGGTGTATAACGCCCTCCCACCTCATTTCAAACCCCCGCTTGGTTCAGCCTTGGAAAAATTCCCCGAGGGTTTTGACCTAGACATGACTTATCGGCTAAGAGACAAGGATCCCCCTACCCTAGAGGAAATGCAGCAAGTAGCCATAAAAGCAGAAGCCAACTTAGAAGAAAAAAGAGCTAGGACTAGATCAGAAAGAAAAGTCACATATAGAGATGAGGTCTCCACTTCATCTCCTTCCCTAGATCCTAGAATAGATGACTTAGTCAAGACCATGGCCAAAATGTGGGAAAAGATAAGTGAGAAGGCCCCTGTTAGGGACAATCAGCCAAACCCTCCAAACAGAAACCGGAACCAAAATTTTAGGAGGGAACAGCCTCAAAACAGACCAAGGGAAAATGACCAACAAATTAGGCCACCATTTAATGAAAATTATGTGGAAGAAGATGATAGGGATACAGAACCCATCGATGAAAGTCATTTAAACCTCCTAGGTTCTGATAACGAGAGTGAGGTTTACCTCACAGCTGAAGAGCAAGAATTAAGCTCCCCAAGTCAGGACGAAACCGACTATGAAGATCTCGAAGATCCTGCCATAGATTTTCAGAATGCCATTATAGAAGCTCATAGGCAGTATAACCTTAGAAGCAGAAAAAACCAAGACCACTCCAAGAAGGGTAGCCCTGACACTGCTAAAACCTCTGACACCATCCTTAAAAAAGCCATGGATAGCAACAAAATTGTGGCCAAGAAAATTGACCAAAACAAAGATAAAGCTATTCAAACAAGTCTTAGCTCGGATACTCCTAGTACCTCCACAAAGACTCCCGAGGCGACTGTGTCAAACAAGGTCTCAAACCAGAATCGACAAATTAAAAGCATAGAAAAGGTCATGTCCGAAAAAGCTGAAACAAATCTGCCCAAACTACAAACTCCTTTTAGTTTCGAAGGGGAAGTTTCCAAAATAAAAATTACCATACCCCTTACTGAGCTAATAACTGTAGATAGGTATAGATCTCAATCAAATTTTTTGACATAGGAAACAAGGCAGATACTCTAAATCTAACTGATGACAAACCCGAGCTCTTATTCGGCTCCAAAATAGAAGGTGAATCCCAAGAAGGAACTGTTTCTCCTTTCTATGTGAGTTTGAACATACGGGACAAGATATTACATAATGCCATGTTAGATTCTGGTGCCTCCCATAACCTCATGCCTAAAGCAATCATGGAAAACCTGGGACTAGAAGTAACTCAACCTTACAAAAACCTGTACTCCTTTGACTCAAGTCAGGTCAAATGTTTAGGTCTAATAAAGAACCTAGGTTTTGCTTTAACACAACTACCAGCGAAAAACTTAGTCATGGACGTAGTAGTGGCCAATATTCCTCCTAAGTATGGAATGCTACTATCAAGGGCATGGGCTACCAAAATACAAGGTAATCTTCAGATGGATATGTCATTCGCTACCATCCCAGTTTTCAACCAGACTAGGAGATTATACCGAGAGACTCACATGAAATACATGGTTAGCAATCCGGATAAGCCAAAACAATACTCATGATGAACTTGATTGAGCATTGTTATGCTCTCATTCTTAGCCCTGTTGGCTTTATTGGATCCAAAATTCATCATTCCAAAGTTTTGCAAAAGAATAAGGGAAGAAGTAACATGGGTAGAAAAAGATGTCAAACCATATTCTCCTAACAATAACCACCGGAGTAAGGCCCTTTGCTGCCATCATCCATCTCCTCCATGTAAGATGGATAAGAAAAACTCCCCCAAAAGCAACCAAATCAACAAGAGATATTGCTGCTTCCTCTCCCCCTCATGTGCATCATGAAGCAAAAGCATACTAATGGACATATGAGATGTCACATCAGCCCCATACAAAGAAACATCATCAATGCACATCATGAGATCATTATGCCAAGTTTTACACAATACAAAACACATAGACATAGGAGATGTCATGTGGAGGCAAAAATATCTCAAGTGGAACCAAAATGAACATGCCTTCCTTTGCTGCAATTTCTCATTGAAACACAGGGCATGATTCAGAAAATGATGAGATATTGGGTGGTATCCATACTGACCCAAGAGTAGCCAGTGCAGCCATGCCTCCTTCTTCATTTCATATGTGTTTTTTAAGGCATGGATAAGAAAAATAGGTGCCTTTGGAGAGTGACAGAAATCTCCCAATGGTAACCAACATAACCAAGAATTCTGGCCCATACAAATCTGCAAGTGGTTTTACAACCCCTAGCTTATCATCCTTACCCATTGACTACCATGTGGATGATGAATGAGGTACTGCATAATCATGGCATCCTCCCTTTTTAGAATGCCATCCTTCCAAAACTGTTGAATAACTTTGCATTTCATGAAATTTTGAAATGCATCTCTAATGAGATCTCTTAATGAGATTCTCTCTCCATAAAAGGCCCTCCAAAACCAAATAGGTTTTTGATTTGCTGCAAGTAGAAGTTTCTCTTTGAGCAATGAGAGGCTCATTGAGAAAGGGTCATCTAGAAGGGAGAAAAGGTTTCTCATTTCAAGATGTCTACCATTTTTCATCTTTGCTTCCATTGCTTCATGAGTGAAGCTACCTCCAGAATGCTCCAAGAATGATGAAGCCATTTCTTTGTCACAACTACTAAGTGACAACACTGTAGATCTATAGGGTAATACATATGATGTCTCAAAGTGAGGCACAATAATGATCTCATAATCAGCCATTGTACATAGGATAATGCTAATCCCATTTTCTGAAACTCTACATCTCAACTCAAAGGGTTGAATATAGCTCCACAATGATGAACAGGGATAGTTTTCAGTCTCCTCCTTGATTAAATCAAGGGTCCTCTGCACTGTGAAATGTCTTTGCTTCAAATCAGCATTTTTTTCTAACCCTTGGTTATGCATTGATATTGAAACAATATGTGTTGAAATTTTATGCATACCTTGAATCAACTGATATGTGGGATCCTCTTAACAGAACACAAGAGTTCCTCCAATCGAGACAATAGTATCTCCAACTGCTGGTAAGAGTGATGGCCTCTTTTCTTCAAGTGTACCAGCGTTAGTATCTTCCTCCTCCTCCTCATGCATCTCCTGATCCATGCATGGGACTCCATATGTCAAGAGCTCAAGACTACCTTGCAAAGATGCAAGTGCCTCTTCTCTAGATACAAGTACTTCTGTAGCAGGTGGTGAAAGTAGTAACCTCTTGTCCAGAGTGACAAGATTGACATTCTCCTTGGTTTCCTTAGGAGATGCCTCTTTTTAGCACGACTCTGTCTTCTCCACATCGAACTTCTTCCTCAAATTGTGAAAGAAATATAAATACTTGGTCACCTTTGCATGCTCTAGGTGCCCAAACCACCAGTCTTCTGCTTCATCTAAGAGATGAAGTGTTACAATTTGAACAACCTCTTCTTCAGCCACAATATGTAGCTTGAAAAATAAATATAAATCCTTCCTCCAAGCCTTGAAATTTCTTGAGGAAGATCCATCAAATGTAGGCAAATAGAATCTATTATGCCTCTTCCTTCTATTGCTGCTATAGCATCCTCTTTCTTCTATGATCTGAAATAATTGTTAGAGAGTTAGCTTCTCCTTGAAAGCTCTAGACTGTGCTTTGTACTCTTCAAGATATAGAATAAGAGTCTCATGAGTCTCAGGTCCATTCCTTCCTTCACTTCTATACCTCTCACCTTCTTCAAATAAAGTGGGCACAGTGGATCTATTAGGAGATCTAGGATTCTCTGGTCTTCTTTTCAGCTGATAGGAAGTACTCTCCTCATCACATATTCTTCTTGGATCTTCCCTCTGTCCTTCCTCCTTCATTTGATTGACCTCCTTGGAGAGATCTTGCATGGATCTAAAGAAAGGAGTGATGGATTTCTCATCCTCCATGATAGATCTCATCTATCTATTCTTCTTTCAAAGCACAAGATGAAGTGTCCACAAGTTGAGCCAAAGATCATGCTTTGATACCACTGTAATATCCCAAAAGGGAGAATGTAGTAATAATTCACACAATATAAGAACTTATAGCAAGATAAACAATAAATCTAAGTACAAATCAGAATATGCAGAAAGAGCCAAGCCATTTTATCATATTGGAGATTATTTAGTTACGCAAGTACAATATATAGGTAGATCTAGCCAAGAAGATGAGCTAGGATCACCCTAAAAACATGAATGCAACAGGTACAGTGTAACTATTGAGGCTCTGCAAAAAATACTGCACTGTCTCTTCAGCAGAATATGAACATATGGTTGCATGCTAAAAAAATAAATGCAGATATACTCAAAACTAGAGCTCATATGATGCAAAGATTCAAGATCTAGCCAATGTGATGGATTCCCAAGATAACCCAGAAAGGATTTTCCAGATTTGCAACTTTGGAAAATCACCTCCCTAGGATTTGATCCTTGATCTGCTGGGAAATATAGATTTGAAGCTAGATCTGAAGAATAGATGGCTAAAATGTGTGCTCAGATCATATCTATGCTTGAAGGGTTAATCCCTTAATCAGATCTATGAGTTGAAAGCTCTTGATCTACCTTCTCAATCCTCCAATGATGAATTCAGCTGCTGCTACACAGCTGCCAATAGAAACTACGTTGTGAGGGAAAGAGAGGCCTTCTGCCTGCTGAAATATGCTGCAATAAACTCCAAGCTAATTGTAAGACTAATGGAAATGTGAAGGAATGATCCTCCACTAGATTTCTAGTTGAAGTACGAGCAACTTCCTTCCTCCTTTTTGATCTGTAATATGGACAACGTTATTTTTGAAAGAAATACTGCTGCTAGGAGGTCAATAAATTTGTCCTGATGCCAGATCTGCAATTGGGCTCTGGGAGTGTTGATCTATAACCCCAGGTGATGTAATGTTCCCAATTTTCGCAGCTGATGGGAACATTGCATTTTAATTTCAATTTTATTTATTCATGAATAAAAGTATGTGAAGGAGGTTTGTTAAACTCCTAATTTGAGAATAAATACATGCCCAATGTGAAAGGGGAAAAATCTGAGCTATCATATTAAACAACCCTAAGTGTGAAAAGGGGAAATTCATTTGAATGGGTCAACCTTGGTCCCACTTACAGCGCAGATTGAAGGGAAGCTTATCCATCAAGCACAACGTACTTCTAGAAGAGGATCTCATGTGTGAAAGAGGATAAGTTGAAGAAGGTGGTTTATGGTTTTGGCAAGCCCTCATGCTATAAAAAGAAGGAGAGGCAACAAGTAAAGGTTGTTGAAGAATTTTGAGAAGTTGTTGCACCAACTCAAGTCTCTTGGCTGTTTAGGAATCCTCTCTCATTCCATGGAGTAGCTCTTTGGAGGAGATTGTGGTGCATCTCTCCACTATCTGGCATTACGGACAAGCTACATCTATATAGCAGCGTTGGTCCTGTTGAGGGTTTTGTAGCTATTTGTGAGTTGTAGCAAGTGGGGGAACTAGATCTGCAAGATCTAGTTGTTTAGAGGAGATTTCTCTCAGGGAGGGTGTCTTGTGACCACTCGGAAGAGGATCTTACTCTCATTTCACTTTAAGATCTGTAATTCTAATTTGTTGTATTAGTTCATTCTAGCTACTGCGCAGTCTCTTCCTTATACTACATTATTTTCATGTACGTTCTTCAATGTTGTCTAGATTTATTATTGTACTTGCTCTATAGTGATTGAGGATTGCCTTTCCCTTTGAGATTTGTAAAGTAGCTTGCTGATCTATTCATGTTCAGATCTGATATGTAATTGTTGCACTAAAAAATATCATCCTGACATTCTGCTGACTGTATGAGCTCATTAACACTGATACATACCTCCTCTGCAAGTCTTACAACCTTTACTCCTCATGTCAAGCCCTGAAACAAGAGGAAAAACCCTAGAAACCTCTGAAACTTTGGGTACACAGGTAACATGAAGCCTGCCTACGTTCTTGGCTTGGGTACGCAGGTAATACACTGCTTACCTACGTTCCAGAATGAATTTTTCCCTTGGAATGCCTGCGTATCCCCTCCAAAGTAAAAAAAGTGAGAAAGTAAAGTTAAAAAACTTATTTGAGGTCAATTCTAGAAGGTTCTAGATGAGAATTTTTGGGGATGAGTACGCTTTAATAAGGTGCATGTATCCCACACCTTAAGGAACTAATCCCTTGATGTGAGGAGCCTATCCCTTTGAAGGAGGCTTCTATCCCTTCAAAGGTGGAACCCTAATTTCCTCATCTGCCCTATAAAAGGAGGCATTGGGTAGCCTCAAAGGGAGTTCAAGCTTTATGTGTGATTGAGTTGAAGTGTTGTTGAGATTTAGACTTCTTTCTGCTGAGCTTTTGAGAGGAAAGATCACATACATATTTATGCTCCTGGAGGAAGAGTGCAAGACTTATCAAAGTAGAGGAGACTCCTGCTTTGGACCCTGGGAAGGCCTTTCAAATATCAAGGCTAAGGTTGTAAGGTTCTTATGTTATTTTAAGATTAATACAATCAAGTTTTCTTTTCTCAATAAATTGTCGTTTGATTGTTTATTTCAATAAGTTGTCGTTTTATCATTTATTTCATAGATTCCTTGATCACTATGATAGGTATGTTTTATAATTATTTTTTATACGGGTGCTATTTAATATTTTCTTGCTTGTGATTGCAGGTTGAAAAAATATGACACTTTATTGCGACAAAAGACGACACTTTGTTGCGACGAAAAGACGACACTTTGTTGCGACGAAAAGATGACACTTTGTTGCGATGAAAAGACGACACTTTGTTGCGACGGAAGAACTCTTGTTGCGACGGAAGGATTATTGATGCGATGGAAGCACTACGATTGCAAATAAGCATTTGGATCTAAGGTAGGATCGACATCTTCATAGTATTTATTTGT
Organism: Pinus albicaulis; assembly: GCA_034641835.2. Lineage (NCBI taxonomy): Eukaryota > Viridiplantae > Streptophyta > Pinopsida > Pinales > Pinaceae > Pinus > Pinus albicaulis. The sequence continues at coordinate 1,149,786,614 of CM076577.1, read as the reverse complement.
AAAACAAATATATTTAGAGAAAGACAAAATTAGTTGTTCATTTGTTGCTAGATTGTATTCTGACACTAGGGAGAACGATCTTGTCTACAAGATCGATTTATCCGGCCAAAAAATTGGCGACTCTGCTGGGGAAAGAAATTCTTTTGATTTTCCTTTGTTTTGATTTGAGAAAATTCCTTTTTCTGATTTTTGATTGATTTGTACGGGCTTGGGTAACTTAGATTTACTTTGCTTTGAAAGTTTTAAAGTCTTTTTTTTTTTCTCTTGAACTTTTCTGGGGGTCGCACATTGTTGCAGACCCTGTTAAAATTCCTGAAAAACTTAGATTTCTTCTTTCAGTTTTAGTTTAGATTTGATTTAGAATTATTAGTGTCTGCCCAAATTTGTATGTTTTCTATCGAAAATATCTTGTGAATGAGTCTGATAGCACTTTTGTTTTGAATGATTTTCTAGAAGTTTTGCATTTTTAGAGTGGTTTTCGCTTTGTCTCTATAGTGACCCAAAGATTAGAAGCTTAAAAGTGCCTTAGATCACCTTGGTATATTTTATCTTCTTGATGAGTCTGACTTTCTTGTGAAATTCATTCTTTTTGAGAAATAGATCTAGTTTTCTCTTTTGCAAATCTTCGAACCAACTTCGTTATAAGTTCTGAATTTCACTTTTATAAAACATATTTGGATGTTTTTGATTTATTTGTTATTCTGGGCAAATGAATCCTTAGTTTACTGAAAAACTAAGCAAAACATTCTCAATTTTTTTTTTAAAGCTTTTATTCAATTAGATTTTTTAAGTTTGTAGATCTCAAAATTAGTTTTCATAGTTTTGAGTGCTTTTAAGAATTTGTAGAAATCTTTTGAAGGAAAGTTGTTTTTTGTAGTTTCGAATCTTGAAAGTGAAACAGATTTATTGTGAGCATTGATTATTTGTCTCGTTTTGAGTTCTTATTGAAAAAACAAAAAGATTTTCTTCCATTTATTCTTCGTGTTTTAAGAAAGAATTGTCTCTTAAAAGAATTGCATTCTCGAACTCTTTTTTTAGCTAGAATTTCATTGAAGGAAAAACGAATTGATTATCATTTTTAGGTGAATTTTTTTACTGTTTTTGGAAGTCGAGTCTTCACACCATCAAAGTTTCATTTCCATACCTATTGAATTAAAGAACAACCCATAAAAACAACTCTTAATTAAAATTGAACTAGTAACCTTTTTATTTTTAGGGCTCTTATCACCAATATAGCTTAAGCTAGTATCTTGGAGTAGGGAGTAATTAACTCTCCAAGATAGTAAAAACAAACAAGTAGATAAATCTTGCGGTAGGAAATAAATCCAATTGTAATTGGTACAATCTGGGAAGCTTCTCTTAAAGGAGTTAATCACGAGATCATATCCGAACCTTTGAGATAATCAATTCTGTTTCATTGGGAAAGATAGAAGATCTGCGCACATTACAAATGGTAAACCTCGGATTAACCATTGTCGAGGAGCCTGGGGTCACTTGTTGGTAAACCTCGGATTGACCATGTCGAGGAGCCTTCAAGGGGATTGAGCTTTGTTACTCTGCCCTTGCGTGTGGAATCGGATCATAGACTGTTCCCCCAGTTGTATTTGTTACTGTTGGTAACCTTAGTGTCCATAAGCTTAAGATTATTTCCTAAGGTGACAGTGAAGGAAAGATCTCACTGTACCTAGAGCAGATGTCGACTAGACTCACTTGGACTCTCTGGGGGGTTCTCTTCACTCAAGATGGTTTTGTGAAGAAACTTGTGCCAGTTTGTTTCATTAAGCAGGTTTTCAGGGTAACTCTTCCAACCACCCTTTCTATATTAAACTTCTACTAAGTTGGATTTCATCACCAACTAGTGTTTTTAGTATGGGAAGTTACTGTTTGTGTGTGGTTTGAACTCTTAGATTTTTAGGTGTGTGATTCAGCTGTTTGTTTCTTTAGAGACTTTAGATGTTTTTCATTGAAATTTTCTTTGTTTGCGTGTGATTAATTAATATTCAATCGTGGCAGAATTACCGAGACAATCTCGGAGACTTCAAGGGAAGTCCCCTGAGTATACACCAAGTTAGCTTGAAGGGTTGCATGCTCTAGTATCATCTAGTAGTGGTAGAATTAAATCAACAGAAATTGGAAGTTCATCTATAGTTGTTCATCCTGATCATCAAATACCCATGACAGAACACATTCAAGAACCGATTTTAGTTTCTGAAGTTACTGGAAGTATTTCTCCTTCTAGCGAACTAGCTGACGAACCTGAAATTTCTGAGCCTGACACTGAATATTATGTTTTGGAAACATCCTCAGGATTTAATACTCCAACTTCTAGCGATCCTGGTTCACTTAGGGTAAGAAGTATTGTTACTGCAGATCTCCCATCTGGCCTCATTTCCATTGAAGAATTTGCTAGTCCAGACGAAGAGATATATCTTCCCGAATCCCCTTAGTCTTTGAATCTTAGGGAGCGTGAATCCATTTTGTACAGCCCTATTAGGAGCGACGCTTGGTATCTAACTTTGACAAACTCTTTAGAAAACCTAGGTCTTTCTTTTTCTCTACCTTGAATTCCGTTTCATCCTACGCCCAGAGGTTATTATCCTTCATCTATCATGGCAGGAGAGTCATATATGTTTTCCCAATCACCAGAAGAATTTTTACACGGTGGTCCTTCTATTCCTTCGGGGTATCAGGCTCTTTCTAGTACTTTTTTAGGAGCAGCTCCTCGAATAATTGAACAAGTATTATTATCCGGTCTTAATGGAATTAAAACTGAGACATTGAACGTAGAGAAAATCTTTATGATGTTTGGTAATATTCTGAATCCTCAACCTCAAGGTGGTCAGTTACCGCCTGGGGGGGCAACCTCAAGGTGGTCAGTTACCGCCTGGGGGGCAACCTCAAGGTAGTCACTTACCGCCTGCGGGTCAAAATCAAGGCAGTCAATTACCACCTGGGGGAAAACTACAGGGTAATTTTTTCCCAGGACAAACTGTAGCACAATATTATTTTGGAGAAAAACCTCAAGGATAGTACATACCTCAAAATGGTTAAAAACCCTAGATTCAAGACGCGCCCTCGTGGCTATCAACCTCAAGCTCAATACCCAACTCAAGGTCAGTACCCAACTCAAAGTTTTAAACCGCCTTCTGGTCAATCATTTGTACAAGGAGCTAGAAATTTACCTCTTAATTATCAACCCTACGTTCAACCAGGTTATGGTCCTTACATTCAACCTTTTGTGGGACAATACCCCGGAATGAACATGGTGTGGGATCCGTCCCAAATTCAACAAACTATGCAACCTAATGTGCAGTTGCCTACTCAACCTGGACAACCTTTGGTTTCTGGTCCAACCAAGCAACCTGTCCAACCTACTGTTCAAATCCCTGCACTTGGTTCTGTTCAGTAGTCTAGGCCTAGTACACCTCAGACTCTGCCTCAAACTGTTTCAACTGATGCAACATCTGTTCAACCTATAACACCTGTTTCTGGAGTATCTGTAGCTCCGAGTTCTTCTATCCCTGCATCCGTACAAATCCCTCAAGTCTCTGTACCCTAGTCAGGACCTTCAGTTCAGACTTCGGTCTAGATACCTGCAGGACAAGTTGGTACAAGTACGATTGTCACAAGTCAACCATAATTCATGTATCAACCGTACTAGGGACAATATCAATTCGGTCCCATTTCACAAACCCCAGTTTATCAGTATCAACCATACCCTGGCTATACTTATCAACAACCTCAATAACCCCAGTTTGGTCTGGTTAATCTTGGTTTTCCGGGAGGTTATACTATTCCTAATGCAAATTCGATTCTAGGCTATCCCAGATATCCTCCTCCCGGGACTAGTCTTATTACGTAAGGTTTTCATGACCCTAACCATCAGTTACCATTTATTGTAGCTTTGGATTTACCTAATTTGACATGCCTTACGAATGATCCAATTTTCTATCATCCGTACTGGCTGCCAATGCCGCATAAGTTGCTAGTGATATACCAAAATTCGAGGGTAAGTCAGGAGATGATCCGTCAAATCATGTTATGACTTATCACCTCTAGTGTGCGTCTAATTCAATAATTGGTGATTCAATTCACTTACGTCTTTTTCAACGAACTCTTATTGGTCTTGCCACCAAATGGTACATTGAGTTACCACGAGGCTCTTTTAATAATTTCAGTCAGTTAGGAACTACTTTCTTAACTCATTTTTAGTTTCTTGTCTGATACAACAATGGCATGGAACTTTTAACTTCGCTAAAGCAATCCACGTCCACATATATTTCTGATCATATTCATGAATGGCGACGGAGAAGGCATTTAGTGAAAGTTTACATTCTGAATCAAATTTTGGTGAAATGGTTTATTAAATAATTATTACCCAAAATCACTGAAGATATAGCTAAATCCGGAGTTGTTACTAAGGAGAAAGTCATTGCTCAAGCTCAGTATCTTGACCTCGTCTATACGCAGTTAGGTACTTTACATGAAAAAATGCCCGATCTTCCAAAACAGGGTCAAATAACTGCAGCTCCTTCAGGGTCTCATGCCGCTGATGGTATGATTGGTACAATTAATACTAAAAGCAAGAAGAAATCTTCAAAGAATTCTTCTTCTATAATAAATTTACCTGATTCCCCGACAGGAGAATCTTTCGCTGAAGTTTCTGCCGACATTCATGTCGTAGAGTCATCTACGACCAAAAGAAGGGGAAGAATAAAAACAAAAAGAATTCAAAAGATAAAACAGATAAAATTGAATCTAATGAAAAAAAATGCAAGCCTTGCTATCCTTGTTTCATTTGTGACGAGGATCATTTTACTAAGGAATTCCCACATCGAGCGGAGGTTGCGAAATTCGTTAAAGGTTCTCAACAACCTACTGTCTTGAAGGATCCTTTTCCAACTCAAGACAGTAAGATGATTGGTTCCACCTCGAATGCCTCAGAAGAACCTATTATGATGATGTCTCATGTTAGGATTACGACGTGATCGCAAGATTATGGTAGTAAAAATCATGTTGGTGGTAAAGAAGCAGAATCTTCTAATTCAAACACATCAACTACACCTCCTCCCATTTCTGATCCGCTACAGATTGAGAAACCCAATCCAGAATTAGTAATCAAACTGCCTGCTAAAGGTGTACTTTGTAAATCAGCTTTCAATCCACATACGATAGCTGCTCAGAATTACAACATTGTTGAGGACTTAACTATTTCCCCTTCAGCAATGTCGACTTTGGAAGTGCTACAATCATGCCCAGCACATCGTAAATTACTTTTGTCTGCCATAGGAGCTGTCGATATTCGGAATTCGAACCTTATAATATTCGATTTAGAGAATAGTACACCCCGCCTACCTCATCAAATGGCTTTCTAGATTCCACTTTTAGTCAAAAACAGATCGATCTTTCATATTGTGATTGATGAAGGGGCTTCTACGTGTATTATGTCGATCCAGTGTTGGAAATCACTTGGTTCTCCTACACTCAATCAGTCTCCGACAATTCTAAAGGCTTTTGATGGCCGAGGATTCCATCCTTTAGGTATTTTGCAAGATTTACCTATAGGGTTCGAAGGAAAAACCATAAATCTAGATGTGGAGGTGGTTGATGCCCCTCTAGATTACAACCTTCTCCTAGGTCGTAGTTGGTCTTATGCTATGACTGCTATTGTTTCATCGGTCTTTTGGCTTATCAAGTTTCCACATCAAGGAAATATCGTTACAATAGATCAACTCACTTATTTCTCCTCCGATTCAGCCTCTATAGAAACTATCCAACACATCGGTAAAATGGATATCCCTTCCAAGGATGTTGGGGTAGGTTTGATTAAATATTTTGGTTTACTAGGAAAATTTTCCTTTCCTCCTCCTAACGTATCGCCTCCTATTGCAAATATTCATATGATTTCATCGAATACCATTACGTTTGATGATCCTTAGATCGTACCTTCTGATTCCGAGTTGGATTCATTTGATGGCGCAATGCCTTTGAGTCCCTTTGAAATTGCATATCAAGCTATACAGTCACTTTCTGATCCTTCTTCAACCGAAATTGATCCAATGAATGGGATCCATGATGAATCACTTTCTATAAATAGCTCAGCCACAATGACATTTCTTGATCTTGTTCATACTGATGAGTAGATTCGTGAACTCTTGTCTGTTGATGATTTACCATGGGAAGATCTACATCATCAATCTTTGTTTTTACCTGAGCTGGATCATTTTGAAAATGATTTCGCTTCTAGTTTTACTACTAAAGATGTCAAAGAACCGCATAATCCATTGCACAATCCTGATTCTGAGTAAAATTTGGAAAATATCTCTCGAGCGATTCCTATTGACATTTCAGTTAAGCCAGGAATAATTGAAAACATTCATATAGGTGCTTGCTATACGGACGATGAAATCCAAACTTATAAAGCCCTATTTCAAGAATTCCATGACGTGTTTTCCTGGTCATATGAGGAAATGCCAGGAATCGATCCATCAATTGTTGTACATGAAATCAAGACTTACCCGGATGCCAAACCTGTCCGACAATGCTTACGTCAGATACTCTGCGAAAAGCTACTGCTATCAAAGCCGAAGTTGAGAAATTACTTCGTGCAGGTTTCATTTATCCAATTCTGTTAACAGATTGGGTATCGAATATTGGTCCTGTTAACAAAAGATAAGGAATGATACGAGTATGTATCGACTACAGGGATATTAATCGAGCTTGTACTAAAGACAATTATCCAACACCCTATATCAATCAAATTATCGATGATTATGCTGGTAGTGAAATGTTTTCCTTTATGGATGGTTTTTCTGGTTACAATCAAATAAACATACTCCCTGCTAATCAGCGAAAAACAAATTTCATTTTCCCATGGGGGAAATTTGATTATTTCAAACTACGCTTTGGATTGAAGAACGTTGGGGAAAATTTTCAAAGGGCCATGTCTTACGCATTTCATGACATTAAGCACATTGTGCAGCCTTATCTTGATGATTTACTTGCTCATTCATCGTGTAGGGCCGACCATCTCACTCATTTACGAGCTATCTTTATGAGATGTAGGCATTATCGAATTCGGCTGAATCCACACACATGTGTTTTCTGTGTAGAATCGAGTCGCTTACTTGGATTTGTTGTTTCAAAAGAAGGCATTCGCATTGATTCGTCGAAGGTCAAAGCTATTGTCAATCTACCTCCTCCTTCGAATTTGTGCCAACTCCAAAGTTTGCAGGGGAAAGCAAACTTTTTACGTAAGTTTATTCCTAAATACGCCAAGCTAACAAAGGGTTTTACCAGTTTGTTGAAACAGAATGTTCCATTCTTTTGGGATGAGATCGCTAACCGATCTTTTGATGCACTCAAACATGCGTTGACCCATGCACCGTTATTGCATCCTCCCAACTACAACCGGGACTATTTTTTGTATCTCGCCACCTCTCATTCCACCATTGGAATGGTTTTAGTTCAGGAAGATGAATTCAACAATGAACATGTGATTTACTATCTTAGTCAAAATCTGCATCTGACTGAGATCAAATAAACACATGTGGAGAAATTGGCCCTGAAGCTGTTCAAGCTGTCCAAATATTTCGACACTACATCTTATTACGAAAAACCATAATAATTTCTGACTGTAACCCTATGATGTACATCTTGACCAAACAATTGCTAGGGGACAAGTATTCCAAATGGATAGTTATCCTGCAGGAATTTGACTTGGAATTTGAAAAATCCAAGGTGAAGAAATCTTTGGTTTTTTTCGAACTGATGTGTGATTTCCCCTCTACTGATACTGAAACTATGGTGGAGCAGCCCATTGCAGACGAATCCTTGTTTCTTATCAGTACACTTGATCCTTGGTATGGGGATATTATTTTTTATCTCCAAACCCAATATTTTCGGCCTGAAATCTCATGATCTTAGCGACGGAAAATACGTTTCCAATCCCAACAATACAATATTATTGGTGATACACTCTATCGTTGTGGAGCGGATTCTATTTTCCGACGTTGTCTTACTCGTGAAGAAGCTAAGAAGGTTCTAAATGACTACCATTCTGGAGCATGTGGCGGTCATATGTCTGTGTATGCCATAGCCCAAAAGATATTGCACACTGGTTATTTCTGGCCATCATTATTCAAAGATTGTATCTATGCAGTCCAAAAATGCCACAATTGTCAAGTCTTTGATCGTAAAATGCATGCACCACCCACTCCTCTTCACCCTATAATTGTTGTCAGTCCTTTCACAAAGTGGGGTATTGACTTTATTACATGTAACCCTCACTCGGCCGGGGGGTATGCATATATTATCCTAGCGGCAGATTATTTTACTAAGTGGACCGAGGCGACGACTACATTTTCAGCATACGACAAGACTGTTGCAACTTTCATGTTCAATCATATAATTGCTAGATTCGGTGTTCCTCAAGCCATTATTACTGATCATGGAAGTCATTTTCGAAATATCATGATGACTGAACTGGCAAATCAACTTGGCCTGCACCATGATAGTTCTACTCCATATTATCCATAGGCTAATGGTCTGGTTGAAGCTATCAATAAAGTTTTAGTCACTATGATTAAACGAATTATTGGTATTCATAAGTCGAATTGGCATTCCATGTTATTTTCAGCACTTTGGGCATATCGGACCTCAGTAAAAACATCAACTGGTTTCACTCCCTTTCAATTGGTTTACGGTTTGGAAGCTGTGTTACCTATTGAATGTGAAATTTCGTCATTGAAATTAGCCATAGAATTACTTCCAGCTACGTCTGAGGAGGAGAAGCATTTTTTGTACTTGGCTCAACTAGATGAGAATCAATTAAATGTTGCATTAGCAAACGAGGCTCATGTCAAACGAATAAAAGCTCAGTACGATAGAAATGTTACCCCTCATAGTTTTTCAAAAGGAGACCTAGTTTTAGTGTATGATCAAGCCAACGATAAGCTAGGGACTGGAAAATTTGTGCCTGTGGCATGGTCCTTTCATTGTTAAGCGAAAGCTGGCAAAAGGGGCCTATGAGCTGATAGATTTTGACAGTGTCTCTTTAGATAAACCCAGAAATGGGCTTTATCTGAAGAAATATTATGCTTAAACTTGGTGTGTAGATTCTTAGTTAGATTAGATTCTTTACTGTTGGTGTGTTTTAGATTAGAAAAGCGTGCCTAGTTTAGAGTGTGCTCTTGTCACTATTCCTGCTTATCTGAGTTTTACTCTTGATATTGCAGATGCCGACGTCCTTCAAACCTACATTGGTTTTGCTGATGGTACTTGTCGTAGTACACGGAACATTTCTTCCATAGCTTGGGTTATCTATTCACCCTCTGACGAGTTAGTATCCATGCATGGGGTAAGCCTCGGTCAAACAATGAATAACATTGCAGAGTATAGTGCAGTGATTGAGTTATTATCTGAATCCATATCATTTGGAATTCGGAGTTTGATTGTTAGGTTGGATTCTGAACTTGTTGTATTACAGCTTAACAAGGTTTAAGCCATTAAAATCCATTGTTATTACGGTTATTTTCAAGAGTTCATCTCTTGGAGTGTGAATTTGATTACATTGAATATCAACATATTCCAAGACATTTAAATACTTTAGCAGATGCAGTTGCTTCTAGTATGATAAATAGACATTTGCAATAATCAAAACAGTAAATTAAAAAACATTCGATAACATGTACACAGATAGCCAGTAATAGTGATATATCATAGCATAGAAGTGTGTTTCGAACTATATATCGTCTTGTGTTCGACGATTTAAAATTTAAAATACAAAAAAATTAGGACTTAGAAAGTGTTGAAAATGATTTTTACTTGAATCATCCCATTGCTCTCCTAGAGGAAAATCCATGTCTTTGTCGCCGCGATAGTTCATCCCAGCGTATGGAAAATCCTTAATGACAAATATTTGGTTTTTCAACCAACGAAAATATGTCAACAGAAATCTAACAATCTCAATGCCCTCAGCATGAGATTGGCAACACGTAATGATGCACTCCTATACAGTCTAGTAACAGTGAAGACAATAAATTTGAACTCAGGATGGATAATAGCTTTGATATCTATCCATTTATCCTTGGGGTTAACTCAACCATTGCAAAACTCTTCTTTGAGACTAGCAACAGACTGGCCACCTGGTCTAGTCCCGAATAGAAATAAGTGTCCGCCCCTCTTGGACAAACCAGTCAAAAAATATATGTCCTCCAGTTCGACTTCGAGTCGGTGGCCGACAATCAAGAAATATTGGTCCTGTGTGTCCCACCTGTTCACTAGCCATATCAGGAGATTGACTTGGACCTTCATATGGTCCAAAATTTATTCAAGTTACTTGGAGCTGGCGGTTTTTGATTCCGACAAACGGATTTTCCAGAATCTTCACAGGAAGTTTTTCTTATCCAAAAACCCTTACTTTTTCACTCTGAATTCAAATAGTAAAAATGAAGTTAGAAAAGTCCTTTTTATAAGTTTTTTCGAATAAATGAATTTTTAATTTGTTTATTTTTCACTTTAAAAAGGTTATTTTTGAAAGCATTTTTATTTATCTTAAACATTTATGTTTAATGTTTTGAGTTTTTGTACAGAAATTGGATTTTTCAGGGAAATTGATTGTTTTCAACAAAGAGCATACTTTTATCACTTTTTCGGACTCTTTCAAAAATTTACGAAAAAGCGAAAACTTGGAGTCCTCTTTTAAGCTCTTTTTAGACTCTCGAAAATTGAAAAGATTTCCGAGCACTTGATTATTCGAACTCGTTAAAATAAATGAATGATCGTCCTTTCAGTATAAGTTTACCCCTTTTACGGACTGAAATTGACTATTTATGAAAAAGGTATACATTGACTAAATACAATCAATAGAGTTCTCTCCCACATTATTTTATCCTTTTTCGGGCCCGAGAGACTAAATTTACGAAAAAGTACCTCCATGGAGTCTTCTTAAGTTTTTTCTTCTGACTCTCTAAAATTGAAAAAACACCGAGTTTCTCCTATACTGGACTCGTTAAAATTTAACAGTAAAGGACCTGTTCAATTTCAAAACAGGAATGAACCACTCCTTCTTAGGGTTCAAATCTTAAACTAAGTTGGACTCATCCAAAGGATGAGCTTATAAACAAGAAAATGTTATCCTCCTCAAGCTTGTCAAAAATAAAGAGGTACTTGCCAGAAATGGTGGGGGAAAAGAGAGAAAAACGAACCTGTTTGTTACATTTTGATTATTCGGAAAACCGTTAACCACTCTTGAACATGACACTTTTGTTCACCTGGGTTGGGAAAATCCTTTACCTAATAGTTAATCAAACCATATCGAAAGTCTTCAGCCGGTTTATGGGTATTAGCTTTGGGTTAATTATCACCAAACCATCTGCAGTGTCGTTATGTGTTCAAGAGGATAGTTCAAACAAACCATTCATTTGCGAAATATTTGTCTTCCATTTTGACCATCCCTGAGTCAGTCCTTGCCAATATATTTCTTCAAAACTTGATCTATGATTTCGTGTTGTGGGCTTGCCTATGACGGATCACTTTCTATCGACGACAGCTCATTATCTAGGAAGTTGATCCAGAAATCGTCAGTACCTTGAAATCTGCATGCCTCAATGGCAGGTTTCTCGCCTTCGACGACAGGTTGCATCATTGACCTTCGATTGAAAGATTCCGTGACATGTTCGACTTCAGCTCATTCATTCACATTTCATGGATTTTACTGAGTACTTTGAGAGCCATTGACATTACTGGTGGTTACTCTCACACTTGACATGGATAGAATCGTACTAGTTCGAGAAGCAGAAATCAAGACCCTGGATCTAGCTTCTACCATCCAGGCTGCAAGGAACTTTTTTATCATGTATACAGTGGAATATTCATAAATAGATGGCTGCATCCATACTATGTCTACACATGTCTATACTGTTGATGTATTGAAAATCATTCCTGTATCAGAACAGTTTAAATCAGTTTTCTAGTTAGTTTTGATCTGAGTATGGGAATGCCTACCTCAGCGATGATATGTTTACATATATATATTTTGCATTGAATTTTTTTACAGGTTCTGACCAGGGTTTCCATAGAATGATCCTTGAAATGATAAAGTACTTCACTCTTCATATATAACAGACTTCATCTTCATCTATTCCAGACTTCGCACTTTAGGGGGCAATCTGTTGCACTAAAAAATGTCATCCTGACATTCTGCTGACTGTATGAGCTCATTAACACTCATATGTACCTCCTCTGCAAGTCTTACAACCTTTAATCCTCATGTCAAGCCCTGAAACAGAAGGAAAAACCCTAAAAACCTCTGAAACTTTAGGTATGCAGGTAACATGAAGCCTGCCTGTGTTCCTGGCTTGGGTACACAGGTAATACACTACTCACCTACATTCCAGAATGTATTTTTCCCTTGGAATGCCTGCGTACCCCCTCCAAATTCAAAAAATCGAGAAAGTAAAGTTAAAAAAATGATTTGAGGACAATTATAGAAGGTTCTAGATGAGAAATTTTGGGGATGAGTATGCTTTAATAAGGTTCATGTATCCCACACCTTAAGGAACTAATCCCTTGATGTGAGGAGCCTATCCCTTTGAAGGAGGATTCTATCCCTTCAAAGGTGGAATCCTAACCTCCTCATCTACTTTATAAAAGGAGGCATTGGGTAGCCTCAAAGGGAGTTCAAGCCTTATGTGTGATTGAGTTGAAGTGCTGTTGATATTTAGACTTCTTTCTGCTGAGCTTTTGAGAGGAAAGATCACATACCTCTTTATGCTCCTGGAGGAAGAGTGCAAGACTTATCAAAGTAGAGGAGACTCCTGCTTCGGACCCCGGGAAGGCCTTTCAAACATCAAGGCTAACGTTGTAAGGTTCTTCTGTTATTTTAAGATTAATACAATCAATTTTTGTTTTTCTCAATAAATTGTCGTTTGATTGTTTATTTCAATAAGCTGTCATTTGATCATTTATTTCATAGATTCCTTGATCACTCTGATAGGTATGTTTTATAATTATTTTTTATACAGGTGTTATTTAATATTTTCTTTCTTGTGATTGTAGGTTGAAAAAATATGACACTTTGTTGCGACAAAAGATGACACTTTGTTGTGACAAAAGACGACACTTTGTTGTGACGAAAAGACGACACTTTGTTGCGACGAAAAGATGACACTTTGTTGCGACGAAAAGACGACACTTTGTTGCGACAGAAGAACTCTTGTTGCGATGGAAGGATTATTGATGTGACGGAAGCACTACAACTACAAATAAGCATTTGGATCTAATGTAGGATCGACACCTTCATAGCATTTATTTGTAAAACGAATATATTTAGAGAAAGACAAACTTAGTTGTTCGTTTGTTGCTAGATTGTCTTCTGACACTAGGGAGATCGATCTTGTCCACAAGATCAATTTATCTTTCCAACAGTAATGTAATGAAAGCCATCTTCAGAAATCTCTGAAGTTTTCTGCAGTTCAGTGTATTAAAAGCTAGATCTACAAATTGTTATTCATTATTTTGATAAAACCCCAAGGGGATCTTGTTAAGAAGGCTAAGTAGTTTCTAGATCTGGTATGGATCTGATGTTTCAGATATTTATCAGTTTTAGATCTAATTTTTAACCTACAATAGATGAATATCCTCATATAAAATGCTATCAAGTCTTTTTGCAGCTTTTCCATGTGTTTCTGCTATAATTTCTAAAGGATTCTTGTTCTTGCTTCACGTAAATTCAATGATTCTACAAAGGAAATTCATTATGGGTCTGATTTCTTGCTGCCATACTATAATATGAGCTTAATTACTGATTTCCAGTGTCTTCCAGCAGAAACTGCGCAATTCCTGAAGGAGGGTTTCTCCATTAACCCAGCTCTCTCCTTTAGCTGATTTTCAACTAGTGTTGATTGTGGGAGACCTGTTTAAGCCCTCTAAAATCTTTTTTTTTTCTAAAAATATACATGGAGGTCTCACATAGCCTAAAATAATGGAAAACAGTCTTGGCCTATGTTATTTTTACACTGGATTTCTTATACAGCATCCTCCTTGAGCCTATTGCAGATTTTCCTGAGAGTGGAATTTCCCGCTTCTTCCTTGTTTGGTTTTTGCTTCTCTTTTGGATCCATTTCTTAGATTTGAATATCTAAGGTTCCTAAGAGAAGAAAAATCTAAGAGGAGTATTTCATTCCCACACTTGCTGTGTTTCATCAGTATTCTATAGACAGAGTCTAGAACAGGCCAGGAAGCCTCTGGTTTTCATCCTCTCCTTAGAGGTGATATAACCAATAAATTCCCTACTAGTCTATCTCTAGTTGATAATTTTTTGGTGTGTTTTCCATGATGTTGTGATTCCATAGTGGAATATCTTAAGATATTCCCCAATGAGCCTAATCTTCCCCATTTGGGACATTACAGTGGTATCAGAGCATGATCTCTAGCATAGCCTGTGAGATCAAGCTACCAGTGAATCAAAAGAGAAGAAGTAGAGATACGTTTTATGGAGAATATGAGATCATTCTCATCATTATTCAGATCTAAGAAGGGCCTCTCCCAAGAGTTAAATCAGAAGAGAGAAAGAAGAAGCACCAAGACTTCTAGAGGGTTTCGAGAAGAAGAAAGTTGCAGTAAGAGCTGCATAATATTTCAAGAAGAAGAATGAAGCCCTAGCACTTCCTATCAGCAAAGTAGAAGAATGGAGGATCCAATATATCCTCATAGATCCACTATGCCCACTTTCTTTGAAGAAGGTGAGGGGTATAGAAATGAAGAAAAGAGATGCAAGGAAACTCCTGAAGGGTTTCATGATGAAGAGAAAGAATAAAACACTTCCTGTCATCACAAGGCAGGGAGAATGAATGAAGAAGAGATATCATTTCTTCTTTTTCAAACATTGAAGAGTATTGAAGAAAATCTCAGGGAGTTTGAGGAAGAGAGGAAAAAGATGAGCTACAAAGAGACATCTGCCAAAGGAACAAAGGAGAATGTCAATCTTGTCACTTTGGGCAAGAGATCTCCATTTTCACTACTTGCTGCTAAGGAGCTTGCATCTAGAGAAAAGGCACTTGCATCTTTGCAAGATAGTCTTGAGTTCTTATCATATGGGGTCCCATGCATGAATCAAGATATGCATGAGGAGGAGAAGAAAGATTCCAGCGCTGGTATACTTGAAGAAGGGAGGCCATCATTCTTACCAGCAGTTGGAGGCATCATTGATCCAGATGGAGGAACTCTTGTGTTTTTTCAAGAGATTCCCACATATCAGTTGATCTAAGGTATGCATAAGATTTCAGCACATATTATTTCAAGATCTATGCATATTCAAGGGTTAGATCAAAGTGCTGATTTGGAGGAAATTAAGGTATATCATAGCGCTGTCACATAGTGGCTGTCACAAAGAGGCTTCATAATTATTGGAGCATGTTGGAGGTATTGCTGCAGATCCAAAGCTTCACTATTTTTGGAGGATCATACATGAGAGGAAGGTCTCACTAAGAGATATTAACAAATATGCATTTCAGTATTTCATGAGATGCAAAGTTCTTCAGTGGGTTCGAGGAAATGGTATTCTGCAAAGGTAGAATGCCATGATTTTGCAACACATCACTCAACTTCCATATTTGAGTGAGTGGATGAGGATGGTGAGCAAGGGGTCACATGATCACTTGCAGACATATGTGGACCAACAAGCTTGGTTACACTGGTTTCCCTTGGAAGACTCCTATCACTCTCCAAAGGCGCCTATTTTTTTGATCTATGCCTTGAAGAGCAGTAATGAAAGGTATAAGGAGGCATGGCAGGGCTGGTTGCTTTGGGGTAAGCATGATCTCTACCCAAATATTATCATTCTCTTATCTAATGCTTGGTACACCATTAGTAAATTATATGAAGAGGAAGCATGGATGATGTGGATGTTAGAAGGAGAGATGGACATCACAAGTTAAATCTTATGTCCATATGCTTGAAGTATGTCTCACATGTCCACATGCATTTCTGTTGGAGGTATATTTCATGCATGAGCTTTGGCTTGGGAAGAGGAATGAATACCACATGATGTGGTATGAGGAGCTTGCTTGTACTATGTTGATGATACATTTCACATGTTCATCATTGTGTTGTTGCTCCAAGATCCACATGTTGATGAGGAAAGAAGGCTGCAAAGTCCTTATTGCTATGGCTACTTTTGGGTGAGTATGGTTGCTACCAATAGCTCATTATTTTTAGAATAATGCCTTGGATTTCAATGTTATGTTGCAGCAAGAGAAGACATGTACTATTTTGTTTCACTTGAGAAGGTATGGCCACCACATTACATCTCCTACGTCTATGTGCTTTGCATGGTGAGAAATTTGGCATGATCATCTCAAGTGGTGCATTGATGATGGTGCTTTGTATTGGGCTTATGTGACACATCATATGTCCATTAGCATGGTTTAATTTCATAATTAACATAAGAAGGAAAGAGGGCAGCAGGATCCCGTTTTGCTTTGATGCTTTTGAATGAGTATGGTGACCACCCCATGACTCATAATTTTCTGGTTCATTCCTTGTGTATCAAAGATAACTTGTAGCAAAGAAGGCATGCACATCATATTTTGGGAAGCATGGCTTGTCCCTCTTACATGGAGGAGATGGAGGATGGCAGAAAAGGGCCTTGATTTGGTGGTTGATTTTGGGAGAATATGGTTTGACATCTTTTGTTTACCCATATTACTACTTTCCTTCTTCTTTGCATAACGCTGAAATGATGGAGTTTGGTTCCTACAAGGCCAACTGAGCTAAGAATGGAGGCATAGCAATGCTTATTCAAGTTCAAAAACATGGGATGGAGGAATGCTCTACATGATTAAGCTTTTACTTTATGGGAGGAGCTACCTTACTTTATGTCTCACATGTGTTTATGATGATGTTGGACATTATGTATTTGTAATCTTGTACTTCATGGTAAGAAGAGGACATCTAACCTCACAGTTGGAAGTCATCTCATGCATTGGTAGGAGACAAATTTGGAACCAAAAATACCTAACTTGTTGCAGCAAATGGAGGAAGCCTTCCTTAGGTGGATTCCATTTGGAGGGGGGTAGATGATTTGCATCTACAATAAGAGTTGCTTAAGGGCAAGCAACATTTTTTTGGGGGAGATTGTAATGTTCCCAATTTTTGCAACTGATGGGAACATTTCATTTTAATTTTATTTTGCTTTATTCATGAATAAAATTATGTGAAGGAGGTTTATTAAAATCCTAATTTGAGAATAAATACATGCCCAATGTGAAAGGGGACAAATTTGGGCTATCATATTAAACACCCCTAAGTGTGAAAAGGGGAAATTCATTTGAATGGGTCAACCTTGGTCCCACTTATAACATAGATTGAAGGGACGCTTATCCATCAAGAACAACGTACTTCTAGAAGAGGATCTCATGTGTGAAAGATGATAAGTTGAAGAAGGTGGTTTAGGGTTTTGGAAAGCCCTCATGTTATAAAAAGAAGGAGAGGCAGCAAGTAAAGGTTGTTGAAGAATTTTGAGAAGTTGCTGCAACAACTCAAGTCTCTTGGTTGTTTAGCCTAAGGGAAGAGGATTTCATGTTTAGGAATCCTCTCTCCTTCAATGGAGTAGCTATTTGGAGGATATTGTGGTGCATCTCTCCACTATATGGAATTATGGCCAAGCTACATCTCTATAGCAGTGCTGGTCCTCTTGAGGGTTTTGTAGCTATTTGTGAGTTGCAGCAAGTGGGGGAACTAGATCTACAAGATCTAGTTGTTTAGAGGAGATTTCTCTTAGGTAGGGTGTCTTCTGACCACTCAGAAGAGGATATTACTCTAATTTCACTTTCAGATATGTAATTATAATTTTTTGTATCATTTCATTCTAGCTACTATGCAATATCTTCCTTATACTGCGTTATTTTCATGTACATGCTTCAATGTTGTCTAGATTTCTTATTGTACTTGCTCTCTGGTGATTGAGGCTTGCCTCTCCCTTTGAGATTTGTAAATTAGCTTGCTGATCTATTCATGTTAAGATTTTATATGTAATGTAATGAAATCCATCTTCAGAAATCTCTGAAGTTTTCTGCAGTTCATTGTATTAAAAGCTAGATCTACAAATTGTTATTCATTATTTTGATAAAACCCTAAGGGGATCTTGTTAAGAAGGCTGAGTAGTTTCTAGATCTGGTATGGATCTGATGTTTCAGATATTTATCAGTTTTAGATCTGAGTTTTAACCTACAACATCTGAAGCTCCTCATATAAAACGCTGTCAAGTCTTTCTACAGCTTTTCCATGTGTTTCTGCTATAATTTCTAAAGGATTCTTGCTCTTGCTTCATGTAAATTCAATGATTCTACAAAGGAACTTCATTATGGGTCTGATTTCTTGTTTCCATACTATAATATGAGATTAATGACTTATTTCCAATGTCTTCCAACAGAAACTGTGCAATTCCTGAAGGAGGGTTTCTCCATTAACCCAACTCTCTCCTTTAGTTGATTTTCAACTAGTGTTGATTGTGGGAGACCTGTTTAAGCCCTATAAACTCATTTTTTTTGGTTGAAACTCTACATGGAGGTACCAAATAGCCTAAAATGAGGGAAACCAGACCTATCCTACATTATTTTTACATTGGATTTCCTATACAACATCCTCCTTGAGCCTATTGCAGATTTTCCTGAGAGTGGAATTTCCCGCTTCTTCCTTGTTTGGTTTTTTCTTCTCTTTTGGATCCATTGCTTAGATATGAAGATATAAAGTTCCTAAGAGAAAAAAAAATATAAGAGGAGTGTGTCATTCCCACACTTGTTGTGTTTCATCAGTCTTCTATAGACAGAGTCTAGAATGGGCCAGGAAGCCTCTGGTTTTCATCCTCTCCTTAGAGGTGATATAACTAGTAAATGCCCTACTAGTCTATCTCTGGTTTAGAAGTTGCTGGTGTGTTTTCGATCCTGCTGTGATTCCATAGTGGAATATATTAAGATATTCCCCACTGAGCCTATTTTTCCACATTTGGGACATTACATGTGATGGGAATAATTCCTCACATTGTTGTCCAGTTGAAGTACTGAAGACAACTTCCACCTTCCAAACTGATCTTCAGAAATCTGCAGATTTCCTAATATGAATGTTTTGTAGAAAGTAGAAAAATAAAATGGCACTTAAAGCCTGATGTATAATGAAGTACAATCCTCTTCCTTAAAGATCACTCAAAGAAAGAGGTGGAATTCCCGCCCGAGAACACCCTATGCTAAACAACACCTGCAATCTTTGCTAAACAGCCCAATAATGCAGTGGAATGTAACTTGAAAATTCTAGATCTAAAAGATCATACATCAAATAATCCAAGATTCCTTTCACCTTTGCCTTCATTTCATTTATAAGGTTTGAGCCTCCCCAAGCCTTGGCCCTAATCTCAACCCAACAGTCTCATGTGGACAAGATCCTCGAAGTGCTACTGCGCTGTTTGACCAAATCAACCAAACAGTCTAGGTGAAATGTACACCGTCTCCATCATGTGTGCTTCATTTGCACATGATCCTCCATCACTTTATCATGAATGCTCAATGATCCTTTGTTTGACATCTTCAAGATCTTAGTTTACTGAAACAACCCTCCATGATCTTTCTCATTAAATGAGACATGATTCCCAATCTCATTCACATTAGTAGTTTCTAAACTACCTCTTTTTGCAGATCCAAGCTAAATTAATCCACATTCACACACAAAAAGTAAATATTTATTCTTATTGAGGATTGTGGGTCCCTCCACCCTTTTATTTACTTAATTTATTAAGAAGATCAAGGACTCTAATATTCTAAATATGATGTGAAAATTTGGGAATATTACATTAGGGGGCATCTGTTACAAGACAAATGACCTCCTCATCAGCTCAAAGGAGAAGGTAACATGAAAGGAAGAAAATGACCTAGAAAAGACCCATTTTTTCCAAGGTAATGCACCCTAGGAAAAACTAGACAACGTTATAATGCACCTGAGCCATGCAAAGGAACCGTTAATGACTAGGGTAACACTCTGTCTTGCCCAAGAGGCAATGTTAACCGTGTTGAAGTGTGAAAAGGGAAATATCTTGCAGAAAACTGACTGGAATTTCCATCTTTCTCTCAAAAGGGAATCAGTTCAAAATAGAAACTAAATGGCACAAACCTTTTATTATGCATTTCCAAACATAGTTGAACTGCTATGGAAGGAAAAAGCAAGGAAAGGCAAGGACACATCTAGATCTTTCTCGATTTGAATAGGTTGAAAGAGTTGGCAAGGTTTGTCCTCTCTGTAATATTCCCAAATTTTCATATCATACATGGAATATTAGAGTCCTTGATTTTCTTAATGAATTAAGTAAATAAAAGGGTGGAGGAATGCACAATCCTCAATAAGAATAAATATCCACTTTGTGTGTGTGAATGTGGATTAATTTAGACTAGATTTGAAAAAAGAGGTAGTTGAGCAACTACCAATGTGAATGAGATGTGGGGGTCATGTCTCATTTAATGAGAGAGATCATGGAGGGTTGATTCAGTCAACTAAGATCTTGAAGATGTCAAACAAAGGTTCATTGAGCATTAATGATCAAGTGGTGGAGGATCATGTGCAAATGAAGCACACATGATGGAGGAGGTGTACATTGCACCTAGACTATTTGGTTGATTTGGTCAAACAACATTGTCCTAATTGGAGGATCTTGTCCACATGAGGCAGCGTAGTTGAGATTAGGGCCAAGGCTTGGGTTGGCTCAATCATTATAAAGGAGATGAAGGCAAAGGAAAAAGCATCTTGGATTCTTTTGATGTATGATCTTTTAGATCTGGAATTGTCAAGTGACATTCCACTGCAATCTTGGGCTGTTTAGCAAAGATTGCAGGTGTTGTTTAGCACAGGGTGTTCCCACGTGGGAATCCCTCCTCTTTATTTGAGTGGTATCTAAGGAAGAGGTTTTTACTTCATTACACATCAGGCTTAAGTGCCATTTCCATTACCTACTTTCTGTAGAAAATTCACATTTAGAAAACTGTGTTTTTCTGAAGATCATTTTGGAAGGTGGAAGTTGTCTTTAGTACTTCAGCTGGAGAACAAGGTGAGGGATTATTCCCATCACTTGGGATTATATTGCAGCACTCCCAGAGCCACATTGTAGATCTGGTATCAGGCCAAAAGTTATTTACCTCCTAGCAGCAGTATTCTCTCCAAGAATAACGTTGTCCATATTGCAGATCTGAAAGGAGGAAGGAAGTTGCTAGTATTTCAGCTAGCAATCCAGTGGAGGATTATTCCTTCAAATTTCCATTAGTCTTACC